>CM050421.1:11938741-12139086 GCA_027564155.1 Gymnocypris eckloni scoliostomus
AAACTTTTAAGTTCACAACAATTTTTTTTTTTTTACAGTGTACCTTACTAACTAATAATAAGCAGCAAATTAGTTTATTGAGGCCAAAAATAAATCGTAGTTAATGGTTTGTTGATGGCAGAATTTCTTGAGCACCAAATCAGCATATTAGAATGATTTCTGAATGATGACACACAGAAGACTGGAGTATTGTCTTCTGAAAATACAGCTTGCCATCACAAAAATAAATTACATTTTAAAATATATTCAAATAGAAAACAGCTCATTTAAATTGTAATAATATTTCACAACATCACTGTTTTTACTGTAAAGCTTCTTAATGGTTCAATAAACGTACACATCAAATTTGACTGAACTTTTGCCTTAGGACAAAATTTGACTATTAAATTATGTACAGACTTTGTTACAAACTAACTAATATTCACTTAATTTGAACTTCATGTCTCAAAGACCTTATGAACATTTGTTGCAACTGCAACCCTACCAAGCACCCTAAAGGTAAAAACTGCCATCTCATATCAGGCCAGCTCACATCCAAACCCAGCCTATGTCAACGAAACCAGCCAGCTCCATAAACAAGTAATGATTTATTTAAGAACAGGCAGCTGTATAAAAAAAAAAAAAAAAAAAAATACACATCTCCTGATCTAATACATCAGTGTGGCTGGAAAGTTCGGTAGGCAGGGCTAGTGGCGGACGGCCCAGGGGACAGATTAAAATGGCTGTTATTAAAGGACTGCGGGCTGTTCCTCTAACTTATTAATATGTCAATGGGCTGCTTGAACAGGCTCTTCTGCTGAAGGGCCAGTTGTTGACCCTTGCATGACTGGCAGGTTTTATCTTGCAGATTTTGTTGTACAGTAAATCACACAGTGGGGACTCGCTACCGGATGGACTAGATGCATATTGACGGAACTTGAAGCACTGAGGAGGATGGACTTCTGCCAGGAGGGTTTCAGGTCAGGTGTGGACAATGCACCAACAAGGAAGAATGTTAAACATTTGAGCACCACCATGACACATGCACTTTCAAAAATGGTAGTTTCAGACAGCAAACCTTCCAGATGGTGGTGGGCTGAAACCATGCCTGGAGGCGAAGGGTTTTAAGGTCACCACCCCAGAGATGGGATTGATCCCACATGTCTGAGGGAGGCTGGGATGAGGGACCAGCTCACTGTCATACTGACTGAGGATTGAGAAACCTCCTGAGCACTACTATAATGCCTGGAGGTTGATATAAAGAGATTGTTTATAGATCAACCAATGAACTTATTTTAGTCAATATACAGATGATTTAATTAGAAGATGATATTCAAATATAATAGTAATAATATCCAGTGTTCTTTTAAAACATCATTTATATAAAGATGAAGAAATAAATAACTTTAAAATATCTATTTATTTTAATAACCCCACACACATAATCATGACTTAATATACCACCTATATTTAGATTTAGGATTTATCTTTTGATTGTGCCAAAATTTTATACAGCCTATGCATGGGTTTAATGAAGAGGTTTCATTACACGATATATATTGTCAAAAGATGATGAAATACATTTAAATGAAGTCTGTCCAACATTAACAGCTAGTTGACCTCCAAATACAATTAATGACTACAGATCAGCTCAACTGTGGTCAGTAGCACTGAAGACTGTTTATTATCTGAAGGCCCACTGACCTCATTGACCCCAGCCAGGAGGTTCAGGGATATGGCAGGGACTACTGCAGCATCTGACAGACCAGGACTTATGACTTAAATAGAATGAATGGCTGCACTGAGGTCTCACCTCAGAGATCACCTCATCCAGCACTGACAGACGGGAGGATGGGACAGACGCCACCAGCGGGAGCAGATTTGAGACAGACACCAGGAGTGATGCAGGCGCCCATGAGATCCCTGGCCACTGGTCTGAGAGGCACTGGCTGAAATTGGCACATGTCCGGGAGATCAGAAAGCCTTGTCTGTTCTGCTGAATCTCGTGGCGCCTGACCTTGGGCACCCAGGGCTCGACCTCTTTGGGTGCTCGGAGAACTGACCAAGAGGTCATTGGCGACGGCGACCAGCGATGAAGATGAGACGGCGAGCCGACCGTGAGCTCCGGACCGATACTGGTTAATCAGCAGCCCGGATCGACGGCCTGGCGACCGCAGCCCGGATGGCCTGAGCTGGGATCAGCGATCCAGCCCTGACGACAGCCTGAGCGATCGCGAGCCCGGATCGGAGCGGCTCTGGCGGATCAGCCCCGAACGGAGTTTGAGCGGGCTCATAGCTCCTGACCGTGAGCGTCAGAGCGACTTCACAGCCCGGACGATACTGGCGGACTCTGGGCAGCTCCTTGATCGGGAGCGGCCTGGATGATCGCAGCCCCTGACCGGAGCGGTTTCCCGGAGCGGATCATGAGCCCCGGATCGACAATGAGCGACGGCAGCTCCCCGATCGGAGCGCCTGATGACCGCCCGACGATACCACCTGGCTGAAACGTCAGCCAATGGCATCCACCGCACCAGGTATGGAGCGTCAGCAACGTTAAGACGTGACCTCGCGCCTGAGCTTGAGACCGCAGAGCTGATTATCAAAGATCTGAAATAATGTCCGTGAAACTGAGGAATGATATTAAAACCCCTTATATGGTTTCCAGGATCGGGGCTGGGACCCACTGAAGGACCTGAGCAGAACCTGAGATCCCAAGAAATAGATTGTTCAATCAGGAGCATGGCCAGCCATAGTCCACACCACACACCACTGATGGTACTGGGCACTGAGATTTGATAATAAAGATGATTTTCCTGACGAAGATGGTGTGAAGCATAGATACTCAAACAACCAACTGTCACTAATAGAGGAACAGATTTTCAGGATAGCCAGATTTATAGTCAATTCAGAAAAATCACGGAATACTGGCTGAATGATGTCAGCGCTTTGACAAAAGGCTGACCCCAGGCACTGAACCACTGCAAAAGGAAGCCACATGAACACATCAGGCTCAGGCTGAAAAGAAAAGGTTCAGCCTGAGACTTTGCAAACCTCCACTGAGTCTGTGTAGCTGTGCCTGGCACAGACAAGATTCACTGTGTTTTCTATATCAAATACCAAGTCCATTCACCACAGAGAACATTTTACGACAATGAAAATAGTCAGAAGAATACAATCTTGAAGCAGATGGAACTTATATCAAAAGAAGAATGAGCATGTTACACCATGGTAAACATGCTCTATCAATAATATTTAAGATCTGTGCAGGCACGATTTTGAAATGAGCACATATTTAAATGAGCACATTTTGTGCATAAAATCGTAATATTTCTGTTTGAAACATTTATGTTATCTATGTTCTATTTTGAATAAAATATTGGCTCATGTGATTTGAAAGTCTTTTAGTTTTCATTTTATTCAAATTTAAAACACGTACCAACAATTCTGGAATTCAGGTTGTAATTCAAAACAGCTCCTTAGCTCTTCATTTTACCTTTGTTGTGCTTGGTCCCTTAATTGCTGCTTGTAGCTAAATTTTAATTTGTTCTTATCTTAGTTTTAAAGGTGCACTCTGTACTTTTTGCACTAGCTGGAATAGCAATAGTCTTGAACTGGCTTGAACTTTCCTGACACAAAGTGTGAATGCAGAAAAAGCAGCAGTTTTTTAGTTATCAATGCCATTATGAAAGCGTACAAATGCTCTATTTATTTTTCTCTAATTATTACTTTATTATATGAACGAAAATGTTTTCAATTGACAGGGGAAAGATAAAATGTCACAAAAATAGTTCAATAAATAAATTCAAATAGTTAAATGTTGGGCAAAATTCAAATGACATTTTCTTTTATAGCCTCACAGTGCAGGACTAGCAGCTTGTGCAAATCACGAGCAGAAGGAAAAGTAGAAGAACTTATTTGAAGCAATTAAATTTTTTTGCAATTCTGTTTGGGTTCACCTTTAAGAAAAGCAGAATCCCTGCAGTCTAAGCTAGCAGCTGCTCTGTCTCAATCAGTGTGCAGTCAGCTCGCTCTATCTGCAGTCAAGCAGTGCCAAAAAGCTCAAGCAGAGCTGGGAATTTAAGTCCTGAGAGAGGCTCACTGCTAGAGGCTGCTCCTTTAGCTGCAGCCCTCACATACTTACAGCCACTCTAATTGGACCACAGGAAGTTCAGGTGTGTGAGCAGGGAGAGAACAGAAGATCTTACCACCAGGTGGACACTAAAACCCTCACTGATGCAGCCCAGTATATGTGCTAATTGGGTACCAGGCTGTTTTGGGGGGCAAAGAGTAAATGGTTGTTTGTTGATTTTAAGAGGGTTGGATCATGTCATAACTTCGTATGGCTTTACCTCAGAGACTTCTCTCTGGAAGCAGGCAATTAGAAGAGGCCGGCAACAAGGTCAAAGGCTTGTAATAGCTTCGGTTTGGACTCTTATTAAAACAAAAGGTTGTAAAACAGCATGGGACATCACTAACTGAGCTCAAGAGCTGCTTGTGCAACAGATGCACACACAAAAATATCAACTCAGTCCTTTCTAGCAGTCTGCAGTCCCCTGCGTGAGCACATGTTTGTGTGTATAAACGCCTTCAGCACAGCACACAGGAAAAAGGATGAAGTTGCGCTGCTATGATTTTGTTCCATGAAACCCAGAAAGCCCTGGAGGCAGATGAACAGCACCAGGAAGGAGAATAAAGCCTCCATGGACCAAAAGGAAGAGAGATTTCTCTTTCTGTCTAGCTGTTGTTCTCTCTCTGCCTCCTCATTTCTGGGTCATTTATCTCTGTAGAGGATTGGAGCATATACAGTGGGATTGGAAAGAGACAATGTCTGTACTCACGCTTTATGGGTCACAGACACTTAATGCAGGTTTAATGGATAAACAGTGGGTGTTTACAAAATATGCAAAGTGCATTTGAGAGTCACATTTGTGCAAAAAGGCTGTCTGGAAGTTTTCAACAACATGTAATTTTTCTAGGTACATACACACCGACGGTGATTTCTAATGATAAAGCAAGCAGAAGTGATTTGTTTTCAATGAGAGTTGGTGAGGCAACATGCACTCAAAAAATAGATTTTTCTTGCTTTTGCAACTTGGTTAAAAATTAAAGTGAGCTAATGCAACACAATTCTTGAACATTTTGTCATAGCTAAATTTCATTGCGTGCAATAAATTTAAATTGGTCAAATGGAAGTTTACTTAATCCATTTGTGTTGGGACTACATGAGACATGTTGGACATTACTATGAACACAATTTTCTACCAAAGGGGTGTAGAGGGGTCTGGATAGAGGTAGTACCTTTGCTGTCCGGCAGCTGCACCCTACTTGGTAGGGTGGACGGGCAACACTGGTCCTCATCCATCTCCTAAATCTCTCACATGCTGGCTCCATGTGCCACACCCCGGTAAACCGCCTCAGCTGGTGGGCTAAACCATGCGAGGGGGTGGTGTTCACACTGCACCACTCGGCGGATGAGCTGCTTTTGGCAGCCAATGGCTAAAGGGCGGAAGAGATCCTGGACTGTTCCAACGGCCGAGTGTGGGGGAGTAAACCCTACCAATCAGTAGTGGAGCCCTGAAGGCGGACAGCTGCCTGTATTCATGCACTGTTCCGGCAGCTCCTGCAGCCAAGCTGGTGCCAAACGTACTGCTCTGCATTTCTTTGGACTACATAGGTGAGGCCGAGATGGGGATCTTGACGACTGGGCATCCCAGGATCTCCATTCACTCTGCCCAGGCTTGCACCCTGGAGAGGTCACTCCAGTGCCGCTGTTCCAGCGAAAACACAACACGGGAGACGGCAGTTACGAGTTATAAGCCCAGAATGGAATGGCGTAATCTCGGGCGCTATGGGTTGTCTCCAACGGTGGGAGGGATCATTGTATCCCACTGGCCAGCTAACACCCGCCTTAAGCTGGGCAGCTCCCAGTCAGTAAGTTGCTGATTCGCCACAGTCTGCCTGCTTCAATGGGTGCTTGGAGCTTAGGGAAACAGCCGAAAAGCAGACTGTAATACCTGCACCAGGCAAAACAAGAAGAAGACAAAACAATCAGCCAGCCTTGTGGCTGGCAAGCTGGAATGTCAGAAACATGTGCCCTGGCCACTCTGACGAACTACAACAAGTTGATGATGCCAGGTAGACAGCCGTCATCAACTGTGAGCTGAAACAACTGAACATCTACATTGCTGCCCTACAGGAGACCAGACTCAAAGAACAGGACTACACGTTCTTCTGGCTGGGAAAGGAGCCTGAGGAGCCTCGAATTCATGGCGTTGGGTTTGCAGTGAGGAACTCCATGCTGTCCTCAACTGAACTGCCTTCTGGAGGTACGCCCAGAATCCTCTCTCCCTCCTCAGGCCCAGTTAATATCCTTAGCATCTATGCTCCTACACTCTGTTCCTCAGCTGAGACAAAGGACAAATTTTATGAAGAGCTTGAGACCACCATCAAAGAGATCCCTACCACAGAACACCTGTTCCTGCTCGGGGACTTCAATGCCCGGATAGGAGCCGATCACAACTCTTGGCCACTTTGGCATTGGCAAGCTTAATGAAAATGGACAGAGACTGTTAGAACTTTGTTCGTACTATGACCTGTGCATTTCAAATAGGACGGCCACGTATCAACACAGCCCTGACATCAGTCCCAGAGGTTTGCACACGCTTTGCCAGTGCCATTGAAGAGGCCCTTAAGGACTGCCCAGACAACAGCACTGAAGAGAGATGGAGCCACATTTGTGATGCCATATACAACTCGGCCATGACAAGCTTCGGCAAGCGGGTGAAGAAAAATCCAGACTGCTTTGAAGCAGGAATAATCAAACTTGAGCCAGCCATCACAGCCAAATGTACAGCTCTGCTAAACTACAAGCACAAGCCTTCAGAGAAGGCATTAGCTGCACTCCGGAAGGCCAGAAACGACACCCAGCGGATTGCCAGGAAATGCGCTAACGATTATTGGCTGAACCTCTGTCAGAGCATTCAGCTCTCTGCAGACTGTGGGAACATCCGTGCCATGTATGAGGGCATGAATAAAGCATTTGGCCCAAGCACCATCAAGATTGCTCCCCTGAGGTCCGCTACAGGCGATGTCATCACAGACCATGGTAAGCAGATGGCGAGATGGGCGGAGAACTATCAGCAGCTATACTCAAGGGAGAACGTCGTCACTGACACTGTACTGAAGAGCACCACCCCCTTGCCTGAGATGAAAGAACTTGATGCTTTGCCCACCGTAGACGAGCTCAGCAAGGCCATTGACTCTTTAGCACGTGGCAAAGCTCCAGGCAGTGACGGCATTCCCCCAGAGGTCATCAAGGCTGACCAGAAGAGTGTCCTACTCGATCGCCTCCATGAACTCTTACTTCAGTGTTGGGAGGTGGGAACAGTTCCTCAGGACATGCGAGATGCTAACATCATCACACTCTACAAGAACAAAGGAGACCGCTGTGACTGTAACAACTTTCGCGGCATCTCCTTGCTGAGCATTGTGGGGAAGGTCTTCGCCCGTGTGGTGCTGAACAGACTCCAGGTGCTAGCTGACCGTGTCTATCCAGAGGCGCAGTGTGGCTTCAGATCCCAGAGATCAACGATCAACATGATCTTCTCACTGAGACAGCTGCAGGAGAAGTGCCGGGAGCAGAGACAGCCACTCTACATCGCCTTCATCGACCTGACCAAGGCCTTCGACTAGGAGCGATGGCAACCTTTTCAACCTTGCACGTCTGCGCGCAAAGACCAAGGTGTGCAGGGTCCAGTTTAGGAAGATGCTGTTTGCTGATGATGCCGCCCTGACTGCTCTTACCGAGGAAGCACTACAGCGTCTCATCAGCAGCTTTGCTCGCGCCTCTGATGAATTTGGGCTGACCATGAGCCTGAAGAAATCAAGCGTCATGGGCCAGGATGTCAGCAGCACTCCCTGCATCTCCAGATGAGGACTAAGTACATCTAGCAAGAACGCAGACTTAACTCTTTCCATCTGCGCTGCCTAAGGAGGATCCTGGGCATCACCTGGCAGGACCGTGTCCCAAACACTGAAGTGCTGGACCAGGCAAAAACATTCAGTATGCACGCACTGCTTTCACAAAGACGCCTACGCTGGCTCGGCCATATCTGCCGAATGCAGGATGGCCGGATTCCTAAGGACATCATGTATGGTGAGCTCGCCTCTGGCACCAGACCAACAGGCAGACCAGCGCTCTGGTACAAATATGTCTGCAAGCGTGACCTGGAAGCTGCCACCGCAGACCATGTCAGCTGGGGGCTCGCTGTAAGGACCAGCATAAAACTGAGCGAGGGAAAGAGAAGGGACCAGTGGGAGGAGAAGAGGCAGCACAGGCGGCAGAGAGCAGAGTCAGTGCCCACAGAAGCAGTCACAGGCTTCTCCTGTAGCAACTGCAACAGACTTTGCCGCTCTCGTATTGGACTGTTTAGCCACAGCAAGCACTGCAATTCCAAAACAGACTGACTCGGGTGCAGATACTCCATTGTCTCCCAAGACAGAAGGATGCCAGAGACTATACCAAATTACATCATGTTATTAGTTAGTTATTATTACATGTTAGTCTTTCTTGTTGTATGCTATAAAGAAACAAGTCAATAGGCAATCTTTAGCACAAATCGAAAGTAAAATTAAACCAAGCTAATATAGAAGCAAAATATTGTAGTAATAATTTTTATTAGTAGACATTATTTCATCAATTTAACAGTATTAATAGTACAAAGTAAGCTATAAAATAATGCTGAGAAGAGTTTGACTTGCATCACTGTACCTTCTGTCCTAATTTAGAAAACAATGCTCTGTGATATGACAACATCACAATTTGATGTTTAATCTACACTGCCACTTAGGGTTGTTAAAAAAAAATTATATAAAAAAAGTAAATATCACCAAGGCTGCATTTATTTGATCAAAAATACAGTAAAACAATAATATTAAAAAAGTTATTACGATTTATATATATATTTTTTATTATTATTATATTTGTAAAATGAATGCTGAGATGGCAAAGCTGAATTGTTAGGAGCAACTATATTCGCCAGTGTCACTTCAGAAATCATTCAAATTTGCTGGTTTGCTGAAGAAACATTCCTTCTTATTATAAAACTTCAAAAACAGGCGTCTAATTTTTGTGGACACTGTTATACTTTTTTTCAGGATTCTTTGCTGAATTGCAAAATGACAACAACAGAGATCCAGTGACCAGCAATATCTATTGATGAACAACTGAAGTTATTACAGTTAGCACATCTTACTAACCATAACAACAGTAGAAGCATCATGGGAATGAGGCATGGCACTGCTGATTACAAAAAGTAGAGCTGCGTAGCCTAACAAATGCTCAGTCTGAACGGTCACAGACAGTATTTTAGTCATCTTACCCACACATATCAGTGCAAGCCATTTGTGGTCATTCTTTAAACAATCTCATATAAAATGGACTAATTTATAGCTTTAAAAAAATTGCACATTAAGTGTTTATCATGAAAAATGATTCTGATGGCTGGAATAAAACACAAGGACACTGCAATCAACCAAACCAATCAAAGTTCAGTCTACAGGCTTATAGAAAAAGCAGCACAACCTTCAGCACAATTTCTAATAGTTCAAGAGCTCCAAACGGAGTTTCAAGAGCATACAAACAAGCAATATTTTAAGAGGGATAATGGAGTCCTCCACTACCAAGTAAGTGGTTCGGTGCACAACATATTTTTTAAAGGGCAAAACAGACTCTTCTATGCAACGGGAGGGACTTGTTGAGCTCACTGAACCAGAATATGTGGTAAAAAAACGTAAAAAAATGCCAGTGACTGAACAGTTCTCTCACTATATGCTTTTCCTGCATGTTTATTTTTAAATCCGTTTAAAGTCTCCAAGGACAATGTGACAGTGTGGTAGAATAAGAGTTTCACGAGTTCACCCTTACATTTAATCTGATAGCAAATAGTAAGCATATTTTGGCTTGCTGTCCTGGGGGAGGGCTCCGAGCCCGGAATATGGCCCGAACCCAGAGAACTCCCCCATCCCTGATATGGGATAAATAGATTAGGGGAGAGGAGTTGGGGTGGAGGAGGGATGCCGGAAAACTGTCGCTGGACAGAGGTAGGCAGGCTGCATCTATATATATATATATATATATATATGCATTGTGCTCGTTTAGGATGGTTAGCTAAACGAGTTGCACCTGCGCCAAATTGGTTGATTATCTGATCGTGCTCCTCCCGAACCTTGTTAATAAAACATCATTAGGTGAGGCATTGGACACAGGGGTTCTTGATTCGCAATTATTCTATGTGACAAAGGCTCAGCTGCCGCTAGCGCACCGAGTTCAGAATTATTTGAAGTGGCCTTGTAGAGCGTTTTGTGCACAGTATGGCTTATGTAAAATTTCTCTAAGTCATATTTGGTGCTAAACAAAACTCGTGCTGTTTGTGTGGGTGTAAGAACCCACATGTGGAGCTCCGTGAGGTTCCCCTCTGGATTTTTTCTAGTTAGTACAAGCCTTTCGATTCCATTTACTGAATGAACAATGGAAGTGAGACAGTGGGGTATTGTGTTGTGTTTGTTATGAAATGTGCATGTTCGGTGTGGTCTCTGCTGCTTGTCTTGATTCTAAGAGTTCCCTGTTCCTGTTGTAAAAACTACACAACATAAACAGACATGGACTCCTGCAGTTGCATCTGTATATTTGTCCATGCCCAAAGCCATCTGCTTGTAATCTCAACGAAAAGCAGAGATAGTGTATAAAAAAACAGAACAGCAAACCCACAGATTAATTATACACCTCACAGATGTCGGATGCAGGCTTAAAGCGGCGCCCCACCAGCCGATTTTTCAGCCGTAAACTTAATTTACATAGTCATCGGACAGTCAGAGGGAGTCCTGACCGCGTCTCTCAGCGGGAGAGTGTTAACAGCCCCGGCGACTCAAATCTCTGCTGAGGTAATGGTTCTGCCACTGGGGTGGATTCTCATGGCCTTGCTGGGCGTCCAATGAGTTTCTTCTCACGCGGAAGAAATGACAAGCTTTGTTTGAAGACATTTTGTTGCTTGGAAGTCATCCAAACTTATACCTCACCAATTGTTAACTGTGATTGTGCAACTGAGCTATTTTCTGAGGTAATTAAATAAAAAGCAGAGGGAGAACAGACTGTGTTTATAGAAAGTAAATCTATTTCTAACTCAATCTGTGCATAAACATATACTCTCAATAGCAAGCCCTGAAGGAATAAATGCACCCATGCATTCAGAGAGAAAAGATACTAAACAAATTGCATGCCAATTCAGTCTATTACAAGTCTGTTTGTGCGGTATTCCTGTTTAGCAAGCTACACATGACGGGGAATTGAAATAGGGCCCCCTTGAAAACGGGATGGTGCATCTCAAGGGATTTAACCTCCAGAATACATTTGTTGCAACAGGAAAGAAATGTAATAGGCTTTAGTCTGTGACCCCTGTTCAATTTAGAACCAGTCATTTTGACAGAATGTGGCCAGATTTCAGCAAAAATATTCAGTAGGTATGAGATCTAAGACCAAAATTGAGTTGCTTTGACTCTAGATAGTCCAATAAGCAAAAGGTTAATACTGAGTAAAGGTCTACTGACACCAAGGAAGATAACTATAACTTAACTTTTAATAATAGTTTGGACTCTATGAGAATCGGTAAGTCCACATCACAACTATAACGATAACGACACCTATAGGAAAGCTATAGTTGGAATCCCTTAATGCTGACATTAACTGCAGCACACATTTAAAAAAAACAGAACATTAATGTGAACGCTAATATAGTTATAGTTATCTTTATAGTTATTTTAGAAACAGTATTGACAGTTCTTCTTTTTTCAACTTCATTTTTGCGAAAACCGTTTCAAATTTAACTGACACATGTCTCACAGCAGTGGTGTTTTATTTCCTGTATGAATCAGTATTTTTTAGACTGATTAAACTTACTAGCATATCAATATATAACATACAGAAAGGAGTCACTGAAAAATCCCCACCACTAAAACATAGACTGACATTCTGGAACACAATCAAAAGCAGAGTGTTACAAACACTAACAACTCCTTGAGTTGGACTGTATATCAATCAAATTGGCTGAAGGCTAAAACAGAACTCGAAATAACTGTAGTAAAATATCAAGTAAAATACATTCCAAATACAACACTGACAACTATGTTGCTAGATATTTTTGCTTTGCCAGAGCAAATATTTACAAAAGAAGCCAAAGCAGGAAGTGTTGTGAACACAGGCAACGAACTGATCCAACTGTTTTACGAAATATCAGCAATTTTGGAATATCGCCTGCCCAATCAACTTAGTTGACTGCAAATAACTGTTGCATAGTGATATATTACTTTTGCAACAACAAAAGAAAAGAAAACAAGATTGCTTTGTGAAGGCAGCTAGGTTTAATTTAACCTAAGGGCAAGTTTTGCTTTAACCAGACAGAGTTGCCTGATGATGTCATTGCTATAGGTAAACGGCCTAGTAAGGGATAAGAGGGCGCACATATCTGTTCACAAACACAGAACCTGATGGCTTCTGAATCTGTGTGATGTCAACAAGAGAGATATTTATGCAGGGGTACAATGGAACTCAACCAACCATCTCTGTATATAAAATGATAATGACAAAAACAAAACACTTGATGAAGCTAACAATATCCAAAATCTCTTCTAAGGCAGAATGTAATGGCTCTTAGCATCTTTAATAGCACAGATAGCATTGATGGATGTGTGTGCCCGTCCTACCTGAGCAAAAGGGCATGGGTGCGCTCCAATGGCCGTTGAGCTGGCAGGTTCGTGAGGACTCGCCCTTCAGTTGCCGGCCACCCATGCAGCTGTAGCGCACCGTGGCGCCAAAGGCGAATTTGTCCCCGCTCAACACACCATTGGGAGGAGATCCAGGATGTCCGCAGTCCACCACTATCCAATACACATGCAGACACAGAAAAGTGCAAACACCGTTAGTGGAATGGCAAGCACTCCTTCAGTACACATTTACATATGATTATACGAAAACATAATGGACTTGAAACAAAGCTGCTTTTTTACTTTTAATTATACAATCATTCCGGTTGATCTCAATGAGTACGGTGCTAATTCAGCTTCCTGCAGGAGAAGTAAGATCAGCACTTTCTGAAAGTTTGCTCCTTTCCTTAGCTCAGACCTCACTGCTTGTGCACACCACTACTAAAATTATAACATTACTAATGTTATTTAAAAAAGAATATCAATGAATGTAATACTCTGTATAAAAATAATGGATAAAATGTTATTTATATTTATTTTTAGAATATAATCATTTAATTTAATAGTAATATAGTTTAATCATTTAATATAATTTAATTAAAATGGTATTAAATGTGCCCGGAAACGTCATTGAGCTAACATAAATTATGCAAAAATTATACATAATGTTATTTGAATGGATACAGTCTTTATGTTTAGATGTAAAACAACATAAAATAGAAATGAAAAGTAAAAAAAATAATCTAATTCACTATTAGCTGCATATGTATTTATATGTCACCAGAAAAGGTGTTCACAAACAGGTATGAGCACAAATAAATATCAATAAAGCATAACCACTTGAGAAACAATAAAAAACTTTTAGACTGCAAGTAAACATCAGCATTTTTATGTAGAACGTATCCCAGATTTTATTGTAGGATTACTTCTTTGGTATTCAGAGAGCCCAGAAACTGGTGTTAGGAACAAACATGTAAAACTACAGGGAAGATTATGCAGACACACAAAGCAGAAGTGACGACTGGGCTAAAGGGCATCTCTGACAGCAGGGAGTCTTGTCAGGGCGAAATGTAAGCTCAGGCACCGTCGACTTCGCAGCTGCTGCAGAACATGTCTTACTGAGCTGTATACAGGCTGAGGACGTGCTGTGTTTCAACTTTAACATATTAAAGCAGGGATCAGATAAAAATAATAATAAAAAACTGACATTTGTAACAAATTATCTCAAAATGAGACGAACATAACTAATCATAACGTTTAAACTCATAAATCATATTCATCTTCAGGAATTAAATGTAGCATTAATAGTACAATAAAACGTATTTGTTCTTCCGCAGGACAGTTCTAATTGTCTATTGTCTCGAAGTAAAATTATTTATCTGCATGACCACAAAAAATACTTTCCTTAAAAAGCATGCAACAAAACCGGTACGTTAAAGTGTGGGGGGGGGGGGTCATTCACTTCTCTTCGGAATGTGTTTGAAGTCCGAGGGGAGATGACCAGAGAGGTGATGTGTTTAGCATCTTTTTGATATTGGCCATTTGCAATAACCATTGGCAATTTGGCATCCATATAAATGTAAAATGTGGGACCAGGTCTGAAATTTATATGCAAATGTCTCTTAAAACAATAAGTGTAATCACCCATCAATGAGCCCATGCAGACGCTACACATTGCTAATTAATCTGCCATGGAAATCTGTGTTCCACCTGTCCCTCAATTATAAGCACTGATCTTAAACAGCAGGAAGAGGGTCATGCAATTAATTCACCTCAATTACAGGAACGAATAGGAAATTATCATCACAACGCCACTGCCACATTTTCATAGAAAGATGCCAGAAACATACCGATACACTCGGGCAGCGGTTTGTCCCACTGACTCGTGGGCTGGCAGGTGAGGACAGGAGAGCCAAACAGGTAATAGCTGGGGTTACAGTCATAGAATACCACCGTGCCAAAGGTGAAGTTTCCATGCTCGATCTTACTCTGCCTGATAGAATTGGCTGGAATCCCAGGATCAGAGCAATTGACAACTGAAAACATAGAAGAAAGGAAGAGGACAGAAACAGAGAACTGTGTTATTTGGCAGAAGCACTAAGCAAGTGACTTTTCGGAGGAAACAATGCTCTATGCCTGCAATGCATGCAGAATGAGAATTTACTATTTTTAGTATGTGTCACAGATATCATCATCCAAAAATACTGTTAGGACACTATAACAATATCTGAATCTTTGTGAAAAAGTGACATAGGACTAATCTAGAATGTAATGATTTAATTTGAATAAAAATAATAATAGTATATATTACAATTATTTTATAAATAAATAAATATATTTGTAATAAAATTTGAGGCAAACTGTGTTAGTATCATGCATCATACAGTTACATGCCATTATACGTGAATGCACACATGCAGAATGAATTATCACAGAACATGCAATCTATTTGTGTGTAAAAAACAGTATAACAGCCACCAAACCCCACAAATGGCAGCAACATCACATCGCAACAGCCGCTAACCCCTTCCTTACCCACAGAGTGCACTGCTGTGCTTTAATTTTGTCAGGCGGTGGATCAGGCAAAGCTCCGTGTGAATAAAAGACTTAACTTTTCTCCCCACCTTTACATGTTGGTGGTGGCTGGCTCCACTGTCGGTTGGCCTGACACTGGGCCCGAGAAGGGCCCTCCATCACGTATCCCATGTTGCAGGAGAAGCTCACCACATCATTCAGGTTGAAGCCATTGCCTACGGTACGCCCATAGATGGGGCTCCCTGGATGCCCGCAGCTGATGGCTGGAAAGGAGGACAAGGGTAAGATGTTTTAATATGGCATAATCACCATGTTAAATAATACATTTGAGTGTAGCGCTGTGGGATGAGTTCTTTCTGGAAGCTGTTTTCTACAACAGGTACGTATTAAATGACGGAAATTTTTTTAAAGCGTGATTAAATCATGGAAGAAAATAGATGTGCCCTTTGTATTGATTGGTCACTGCAGGAAATTAGTTAATCTTCCCTCTGTAATTTCTAATAATTTATTTGGTAAGTTGCCAACTCAAAAGCAATAAATCAGATTCAGGTTCTGCTTGATAAAAAGGCAATTCAAAACCAACAATGCAGTCTAAATATCAATGAAAAGAAACAAAGGCAGGTTTTATGAGGCAGGTCATTTTAAGTGGGACACAATCACACATACACATTTATCTGGACCTCTCCTGCTAAACAACATCAATTCTTTAACTGTAGGGCTCAATTCAAAATGTAGGGCTAAAACCAAACTGTTACAGAGGATTCAGAATGCAGCAGCACGACTGGTCTTCAGCGAACCCAAAAGGGCCCATGTCACACCTCTCTTTATCTCCCTGTGATGGCACCACGAGGCGACGCTCGCTCGCAGATCTCAGAGTTCTTGAGGGGATGTAGATTGTCATAAGTGAGTGGAAGTAGGAGGGGGCTGAGCCAGTGGCTGTTCTATATGCAAGCATCAGTGTCTTGAACTTGATGCGAGCTGCAACCTGGAGCCAGTGCAGGAAGATAAAGAGGAATGAACTTTCCATCCCCATCTGGAATGCTGAATCCCTGACAATTTTTAAGCGACACCTGAAAAACTCATCTTTTCCGTCATCACTTGACTTCATCTTAATAAAAGAAAATAAAAAAAACTTCCCTCTCTTTCCTTACATTTGCCCTCTTTCCCTTAACCTCTCCCTGTCTGGCTACTGCTCTGAACAATGCCTAGAAATTTTTATTACAAGCACTTCCTTTTTATCCGCTTTGGATAAAAGCATCTGCTAAATTAATAAATGTAAATGTCAATGATAAAGAGGGCCAAGGACCAGTCAGTGTGAATTTTTCGTGCCAGTTACTGAAAATTGTACATATAATGATCAATGTATGTCCGTTTTTAATGCCTTGAAAACCTACATATTTAGCATTTGTAAGAATGTGCTAACATAAAAATCAGTAATGTTTTGCATCTAATGCCATAATTTTCCAACAAAAGGCTCATTATTGACAATTTTGGAATCAGCAATACTTTTTCTTTTTCTTCAATAATTTTTTTCTTATTTAAAAATGTATAGCCTGAAGTAAGTCGCTTTGGATAAAAGCATCTGCTAAATATATACAAGTAAATGTAATATATTTATTCAGTAAAGATGCATTAAATGATCAAAAGCGACAGCGTTACATAGTTACAAAAAAAAACTATTTTAAATAAATACTGTTCTTTTAACCTTATATTTAGTAATAAAGAACCCTGAAAAAATGAGCAAGTATTAAACAGCACAACTGTTTTCAACATTAATTAATTAATTTCCCGAGCACCAAATCAACATATTAGAATGATTTCTGAAGAACCACGTAACACTGGAGTAATTTCATAAACATAAAACAATCTTACAGACTCTAAACTTTTTTATGGTAGAATATATATATATATAGCATTAGAAAACCCACAAAACAATTTGTCTGGAAGTGTATCATCTAATAGCTCTGTAACAGTCTATGTGTGAAGGGAACATTAGTCCAATGAATGAAATTCCGCTGTTCTAATAGCAATGGGCAACATTGGGTTGTGCAAAATGGGTACCATTTGTGCTCAACTGCAGGCATTTGCTGGCTGAATGAAGCGGTACATGCTGTAAACAGAAGATTCACACTCAATGCCTTCGGGTGGGAGCTGTCACTCTGATGTTCAGTTTAGACATTTAAATCCTATCGTTTATCAGAGTACATACAGACAGCAATGTAAATCAATCTAACAACAGCATACTGCCTTTTAATTACATGCCATGTTGAGTTTACTTCATTTATATGGAGAAAGTATTGGACCTAAACTGCCAATCAGTATCAGATATGGAGCCGATGTTAGTAGTACAAGTTGTTGTTATATACTGTGTATTGTGACTACACTTGTAAGCCGAAAATGACAGGCCAATCCTCACATGTCTCACCGACACCGTAGGTCTCTACAATGTGTGCTGATTAACTCGAGTCTAATTCATATACTGTGCTCCAGAAGGGCTCTTATTTAATTAAAGTGACATTTATTTAGCTGATATGACACATTTAGAGGTATATTTGCTTTTGTAATAGCTCTTCCAGCCTACAGTATATTTTGTACCTCACTATGCGTCTTTTCTGCACTCATAAAAAGCCACAGTTCATTTGCATAATCACAGTTGTAATTTGTTTCTCTTTGCACAGAGGCAATTTCCCTTTCATTTAAAGACTCTCCATAGCCCAAATCACTCCATTCCAACCAAATCACTGTATACTAAAATACCTGAAACTGTACCCTCACATTTCCCTCTTTTTTTGTATATTACAAGCTGAGATTTTAGCTTGTAGTGCAAAGCTGTGAAATGCAGAGAGCACAGATGTGACAAAAACTTTTATGCCTAAAGATCCTCTGAAATCGCTTGATGAGCATGGTTTTCTTTCCTGTGTTGACATATTTCCTACTAAAATAGGAAGTGAGGGCCTTTAAATAGCCTTTAACTTACATCACAGTTGAGAACAATGACTTACTATTTGTAAATTGCTAATCAAATATAAAGGGGATCTTCTAATTCTAGAAAGCATCTGATTGGACAAAATTGTGGATATGTTTATATTGAATATTCGTCAATATTTTTACTCAGTTTTCCCAAGAAAAAAAAAAAAGTATATGTATATACATCAATATATATGCTTAAAAATGAATTTTATGAAAATTGATTGCAAACTTTGAGGAGTACACCAGCAAACACACCCCCAAACAAAAATAACTGCAAAAAACTACAATATTGATTAATTTCATGGGGTATTTAAATCGAGTAAACGAATAATGAATCAAGTATGTCAGCTGCTATTGGTTAGAAATTATTGAGGACTCACAAAGTCTGGTGCAACTTGTCTGGCATTAAAATGGGCTTTCTTTCCTTTTGCTTTAGTCCACTTCAGAAAATTAGAGATTATTTGTAGATGCAAAACAGCTCTGTGATTGTTTCAGACGCCATGTGAAAGTAATGTATTGGAGAGGCAACAATCACCATTATCAAAAGAGACATCTCAATAGCCCAGCTTTCATTGTAATTGACTGATATTCTCTGATAGATCATGCAGGAGATGTCACATGAATGAACGTTGAATCAAATCAAATGACAGTCAGATATTACCAAATTTGAGAAGTAGTTCTCAAACAGTTTTGCTGCGGACCCAGATTTTATCTCAAGCGAACTAGGCCTATTACTCATTTTAGGTCACAACCCACCTCTTGAAAAATACTAACTTTAAACTATTTGCAGATTTTGTATAAGTAGATAATGATACAGTATCACACAGCTTTCAAGACATAAAAATGTAGGATCAGCCTTGACAATTCATCATCACTCGTGTCCCTTAAAGGGATAGTTCATCCAAAAATGCAAATTACAGAATTTCTTTAATAAACTGGAAGATGTGGATAAATCCTGCGGCCTCAAATACTGCAGTTACTTCACTCCTTTCCCTGCAGCTCCTTTTTATCAGCTCATTTCCTCTAAATGTTCTTCAAACAAATAAACGCCCCCATTGAAGTGAGGCAGACTTGCTGCAGTGTGTGTCTGATAAATTTAGGCTGTGAGCGTGGACACAGTGTGTCACTGTGCAGTGGGAAATGACAGTGACGGCACATTTTTTTTATATAAATAGCTCCCTAAATACAGAGGGCACTTAAGGTGGATTCTTTAAATGCCAGTGTCATTTAAGAAAGAGAAACAGAGCTCTGAGGAGTGTCTGTGTCATGATGTCATGACCCCTTATGCTTGTTTGCAACAGAGTTACTATCTGTGTCCCAGAAATAGTAGTAGTTAAAAACTGCAACAGTAGGATCAGCTAAAATTATGACTTTCGATTGATTCAAAGCTTTCACTGAATTAATTACATGTTAAGCTTATTGATTATACCCCAAATGAGGATATTATTGCTATCAAACGATTAATCGCGATTAAATTGAATCCAAAATACGTTTTTTTTTTACATAATATATGTGCATATACTGAGTATATTTATGATGTATGTATAAATACAAACACATGCACATGTATATATTTAAGAAAAATATGTAATGTTTATACATTAAATGTATTTATACATATATAAAATAATATAAATATATATACATGTGAATGAATGAATGAATGAATGAATTAATGATTGTAAATATTTTCAAAATATATACTGCATGTGTGTGTATTTATATATATAATACATATACACAGTACACATACATATATTATGTAAACAAAAACTTTTATTTTGGATGCGATTAATCATTTGAAAGCACTAATAATTATGTTTTTTCCATATTATTAAACATACAGGCCAGATACACACTGACACTTTTTAAATTAATTTGACAAATTTATTGTTTTTAACTGACATCTGTAGCTAAAATATATATGATTGTGTCTGTCTATTTCTTAACTCAGCATTTGGTGCTTTAGGCCCTCTGTCTGATTTAATCTATTCATGGATTCAGTAATTTTCCACAGCTTGTTTGAGAGAGAAAAGCACAAGTCCCAAACTCACGGACGCAGATGGGCAACTGTCCGGACCAGTTGTGGTCTTGTTGGCAGATGCGCACAGAGGAGCCGATGAGGCGGAAGCCGGAGACGCACTGGTACACTACTGTGTCTCTATAGCCGAAGTTCTCTCCGATCACCTGACCATTGACGATCTGTTCGGGTAAACCACAGTGGCCGGCTGAAAGGAGAGGAAAGAGAAGAGAGAGTGATTAAAGTGAGAGGTCTGAGTAGCAGCTACATTACACTGTAAAATATTAACATCCAATGCTTTTAGAGAGACAGACTGCTTCATGTAATTAAGTGTTTAGTGGAGTGCATGTAAATTAAAAAAAGTGAGACCTTCAGTGGAGCACGAGAAAGAAACATGATTGAGGTCAAACGCACTTCAGGCACTTAGACACTACAGTATGTTTTTTTATCGCAGTTTAAGTCTGGGGTCAGTGAGATTTATTTTAAAATCAATTAATACTGTTATTCAAGCAAGGATTGCTGATCTTGTGAAACTTCTATTCATAAAATAATTCAGAAATAATTAATCATGGTTTCCACAAAAATATAAGCAGCACAACTGTCTGAAGCATTGATGATAATAGCATACAGAATTGTGCTCACTATATATATATATATATATATATATATATATAGTCTATACATTCACACTTCCATTTATACTTTTTTATATTGAAGGCATTAATTACAAAATGTGGTACAGTAATAATAAACATAATTTTTTCATCATAAACATCTTTTTTTTTTTAAACTAGCATTAGGACGATTCTGTCACACTTAACCAGGTTTAAAAATCAAGTTGGACCACTGCCAGGCAAACATGCCTGAAACAGCAGATGTGAACAGCAGCAGTGAATGTACACCACATTACCCAAGCAGCGCGTCTCTGTTCCACTCCACAGACCAGAAGATAGACACTCTCTCACAGTAGATCCCACCAGCATATACCCATTGTCACATGTAAATATGGCTGTGGCCCCAAAGGAGGTCTGAGTTCCAATTTTCTTGCCACTGGGAGGCGTGGCCAGATCCCCACATGAGATGACTGCGGAGGGGAGAGAGAGGGTAAGACAAACAAGGACAATCTGGAAAGCTTAAACAGTTGACTAACGGAGCCAAACAGCCGTTGGATTGAAGTTAAATTACACACTTACTTTGGCAGTGGGGTCTTTCGTTCTTCCAGCTCCACACACCATTGGCCATACACTGAATGTGGGCGGGGCCTAAGCGGTAATAGCCAGGATCACAGGTGAAGATGATTTTGGTCCTGTACTCATAATGCGAACCGTTAACGATCCGCCATCTTCCATGTTCCAGAGAGAAAGATCCGATACTTGGGCAAACCACAACTGTGCAGCAAATACACCAAAATCAACATTCAGAATCCTATGGCCACTCATTAGTACTGTGTCAATATTTTTTTGATGATTCTTTTTAAAATGTATTTAGCTGCCATGCTATTTTCATAGGTATCTGCCTTCTAAGGCAGCATGATAACTCAACTGATTTGGAATGGTAACAACTCCATGTGTCAATCAGCATTATTCAGTTTCATATTCACAGTTTTCACAGTTCATATCACTAAGCTAACTCTGTGATACTCTAATAAGCATAAATAAAAAAACACACACACAAATACAGGGTAAGAATTAACTTAAAAACATTTTTTTATCAAACTTAGGTATATTTACTATTGGAATATTATATCTTAATCCTAATATATTATGGGATTGCTTTCACCACAAAGGGTGACTGCAATGCTGCTTTATAATTTATTTTAACTACAAGACAAATACAAATCTTAGAAGGCAAAGCCTTTAGAAAAAGGCTTTGTGTTGAGGTTGATGCTTAAAATGCAGCTTAAGTAGGCAGATCTTGTTTTTGAAAAATAGATTTGGCAGATTTAATTGGCTCATTAATAAATGACGATTAAAGCTAAAGCAAAGAGATCTCTCAAAGTCCATTTAAGGCAAGTCGATTCACTCAGCCGCCATCTAGTTATGCCCCAGGCAGCTATTTTCTATTTAGCCAATAGGGAACAAGCACAGCCCCTGCCTACTTGAATGGAAAAACACAGAAATTAAACTGTTTGTCTAAATATTTTAATAACACATTCCAAATCAGCAATACAATCTGACAACAACAGTATCATACAATTTGCTTTACTTTCTCGAATAATGCTAAAAATGATTTTATTTTCCAGGCTGGACCAATTCATTCACAACCTAGAGTAAACATACTCTATTAAAAGAGGATTATTTCTGTGTACAAGTCTATTTCGTTCCTCTCATACAGTCCTCTTGATCTGTTTATCTGCTGTACAATTCACGCTGAAGGGCTTCTGCACCTTTATGAGCGAGTGGGCCTGTACCTGAGCAGCGAGGGACTTTGTTGTGGTTGCTCCAGGTGCTGTCAGGCTGGCACACAGCACTGGTCAACTCTTTGGAGGACAGCCGGTAGCCATCGTTGCAGAAGTAGGTCACGCGTGTACCCACTGAGTAGTCCATAGCAAGAACTCCTCCGTTCACAGGAGCCTTGGGCACCCCACAGGAGACAGCTTATGGGTGTGAAAATGAGATAGACATATGGAATGTTAAGTAATAAGTTGAAAATATAATTATGACAAGATAATTAAAAAAACTCTCATCACTGCTTATTACCTCATTAGAATATTTCACCATCAGAGCATTGAAAATTGGTTATTCGATTGGCTGGTTTTACAAGATGTAATTCGACGTGCTTTTCAGGTGCTTATGAACACGTAGCGGTTTTATTAAAGGTCAATACTTCGTTTATGAGCAAAAAAGTCATTACAGATATTTTGGCCAAAAGGAAGTGGTCTGTGTACATGAGCATTTAATTTTAGGGATACAAGATATATTTGTACCATATCGGTAACCAGCTGAGAGAGAAGAAATTTATCTTTATAATCTTTATATTTAATAACACTGTGAATTGTAATTTTGTAGCAAATCTCAAATTAATATCCATTTTCCGTGCTGTGCATTATAATGTTTTGATGCCTAGTTTCAACAGTTTTTATTTTTTTATTTAAAATGTAACATCATCTATAACAAGAAAATAATTATTGGCTTATTGGTGTTGGCCTGAATTTTAACATCAGCACATTTATATTTAATAAGAATTATAATAAGAATAATAATGGCACATGACCATCCCCAAACTAAAGTGAAAGCAGAGAATACTTCAAAATGTCACTGTATGGATTTACATTAAGAACTGGAATTAAGGAGTCTAATCAATTCATTAACTTCAAAGTCACTCAAGTTTAAACGGAACACATTTAAAGATAAATACTGTATGAAAAGTATTAAATTAAAAGTCCAAGAAGGGCAAAAGAAAAATGACTATAGTTTCAGACAATCAAAGTCAAGGTTTGACTGTATGTAAAAGCAGATATTTTTCATAGACAATGAAATATAGTGTGTTCCTGTGGCTCAGTGGTAGAGCGTTGCGTTAGCAGCACAAAGGTCGTGGGTTCTATTCCCAGGGAACACACATATACTGACAATGAATGTATAACCTGAATGCACTGTAAGTCGCTTTGGATAAAAGCGTCTGCTAAATGCATACATGTAAATGTAAATAAAACTATTCCAGTTTAACTATTCCACTATAACTATGCTTGTCATCAGTGTGGCAAACCAGCCAATGTAACGTTCCATCACGCTTCTTGTTCTTCTCCCTTATGCAAGCAGAACTGGAACATATTATTTATCAAGACACAGTACTTTAAGATGACGCTAAGTATGAATCATTGCTGTGCAAAAGCCCTCTAGATTTATTGAGCAGCAAAACCACTGGTACTTTTGAGAAGCAAAGCTACAGCCCTAACAATCCGACTCAGTGCTCAGCCATTAGAAGCCGAACAATAACTTCCCAGCAATTAAAGAGCAAATATCAAATATAAAGCCATTTCTTACCAAGAGTGGCCTTTGACAGTGATGCAAGAAGAACTCTTGTTGCTTTGCTTCGGGATAACAAAAAAAAAAAAAGTGCCCAGATCGCTTTTGGAAGTTTACAGAGTCATTTAAGTGTCACTTGATGTTAGTGGCACCAGAGCCTGTGGCCCATAGAGGGAGTAGGGGCCCATTCTGTCACATTAGTGTAGGAGCAGAGGCCCTGCATGAATGCGCCGCCTCAGAAACTATTTAGTCAGGCTCATCTACTCTACTGTGAAGCGGCGTCTGGGAGGATAGGTGGATCAGGATAAATGACGCAGATGGATAAAGAGAGCTCTGAAAATTAGTCATTAATGTGACAAATGAAACAGATCATGAATAAACAGTATCAGTGAGAGGAGCGGCGACAGTAATTACTGCGTCTCCATCACTGACCGTAAAAGCTTGTTAGAGATGCATCAGGAAAATTACTGATCATGTCTGCAAGCACTGAATTACTACCTTCTGACTTTAAAAAAAGGTCTGTTGGGTGTTTTAGTTAACAAAAATACAGGTGTGAAAAGAATACAAGTTCAATGCAAGTTTAATACTTGATTGACAGCATTTGTTGTTGACAAAAATAGATTTAGACTTGCCCATCTTTAAAAAAAAAAAAAGGCAAAAATCTAGGTCACAGTAGCCGGGTTTCCATCCAAAGTTGTGAATTAAACTGATGTACAAAATTGGAATATCGCATAAAATATTTGCGAACGAGCACCATTCACTTCTTGGTAAACTGGCACTAAATAGCTATTAGAAAACTAGGATAAGCTACTAAATATATGAATTTTCATATATGAAAAATGAACTTCGCCTCAAAGCGAGCTTCTGTCAAAGCAAAGCGACAGACGAAACACAATAAATGCTGTCATTGCTTTCGGAGGTGAATGCTGCTGTTTGGGAACACAGTCGTGTAAGACAATTATACAGAAATACTTTGACGACAGACTTTGCTCAGGCATTTCAGAACGACCATAACATTTCAGATGCCTTGGAACAAGATCAGTCTGCTGCTAATCAAGTTATCCCATCTCATAGTGCAAAGTCACATTACTTTTTTCATGCGCTTGGAGAAAGTTATTCGCTAAATGCGTTTCCATCTCCCATTATTCGCATTAACCCCTTTTCGCACAAGTCAAAATCCACCTCAAGCGAGTGTAAAACCGTTTTTGCGAATTAAGGGATTTTTATTCGAAATGTGGCATTTCCATCACTCGTTTCTCATGCGATACTTCAAAATGTGCATCAAAACAGAGTGATGGAAACCCAACTACTGAGGCACGAACTATGAAAGTAAATAGGGACAATTTGTAACTGTTAAAATATTTTCTGTTTCAATAGTAGTCACAAAACGCAAACAATATTAGTGTTCACATTATTTCGTTAAATTAAAAGCCTTTTCTTTGCTTTTTCTTTATTCAATTTTAAAACTTTTTTGCCATGAACTCGTAAAGCAGAAAACTAAAAAAATACTGCAAAAATTACAGGACTGTTATATCTTTAAAAAAATTTAATTATTAGCTTCACGTATAAGTTTAAAACTTCTGCAGAAATTGGTCCCTTCACTTATATTATAAATGCCACACCGCATCCTTGATTATTTGTGAGGGGAGAAAATGATTATTTAATCTAAATATTATGCTTTGAAACATTTTAATAAAATTTAAAATATATGAAAATATTGAATCCAAAAAAACGAATACTTTCCCATATCCCAGCTGAATATGAAGAAAAATGGTTTAAAAATGGTCATTGTTTTGTAAATCAGAAAAAGTTGGCACTGGTAAATAACATCAATGCCGATGCCAGTCAAATGGCTAATGATCATAAAACATTTCAAGGTATCATATTTTAAAGTATCATAAACCCTTAACATACTTGGGTTATCAGCACATTCAACCCTAGTAAACATCCTCATTTGCTGGGTGTTACCTTGGCAAGCAGGAACTGGGGCGTCCCAGGCATAGTTGCCGAAGGGCGTTTTCTTGCAAACCGTGGTGCTCTTCCCTATAAGCCGGTATCCACGGTCACAGGTCCAGCGTACCAGGCTGTTTAGGTGTCCTCCAGTCTGGCTGCTTATGGATCCATGGAGAGGAGAGTCCGGGGTGCTGCAGTACAGAGCTGTTCAGACAGACAGATAGAAATCAGACCCCATCATTTCCTTAATCACCACCCAGAGCAGAACCCTTTGACACTGGGCTCATTCAGGCACATAGAAGTTCTGCTTCTAAATACTTACTGAATACTTTCTGAAGGCACTTTGAAAAGCCTTTCTGCTTTAATAACAAAGTAAAACTCCTATGTGCCTTATTCAACATGCCTCAGCCTGGTGTTTTGGAGACATCTGGAGACACAGGCTGCAGATGAATATTTTATCATTTGTGAAAAGGTCACATTATCTGGTTTACTACTCTTTTCACCCACTGAAATTTAGCGCTGGAAATTATATTACAGAAGATAATTCTGGAAAGAAATAATAATTGTTTAACTTCTGCAAAATTCTTCTTGTTCTTTTAACCTTTAAAAGACACAGTTTAAAAAATGCATGAATTTAATCGCATTTGCCAAAATTATGACCTTTCCTCAAAACTGACTTAAAATGTTTCAGTCACTTATGCAATTTAACCAACTGTTCCACAGGTGTAGTTCATCACATTAACATCTTTTGTCATAATTATGAAACATCAGACTAAATATATGTTTCATATGAAAGGTCCTTTTTCTATATTTATTTAAAAACAAATGTTTAGATGTTTTATCTAATGTAATGCAATCCACAGCGCGTGACAAAAGAGTATAAATTACATAAAATATGTATAAAATAGTATAAAATATGAGTCACTGCCCATATTTATCAATACTTATGCTGTAAACATGCATTTGTACAGTAATTTCAAATATGCATCTAAAATCTGAAAACCGAGGACATTTAAAAACACCTGTTATTATTGAAAAAAACAATAACACCGTCACACATATTTCAATGGTTTAATAATTTAAACTCATTTTTGAAAAGTACTTTGCTGAGTATTGTTTTAAGCTCAGTCTCACATAAGCCATGCCATGCATAAACAGTGCATTCAGAATGTGTAAAAGTATTTATTTTGCTATTATGTGGCAAGTCAAATGAATTGATTTTAAACATGATTATTTCTTAAATAAATAAAAGGAGGACCCAAATGAATGACATTTATCTGGAAGGTAAATTAAATGATAAAAAAAACTTTGATATGGTAAAAAAATTGCTATAAAGAAAAGATCGATGGACCCAAATTAATGAATATCTACTTCAGTAAGAGATCTGCAATTTGGGCTAAGACAGTTTATCAGGACAAATGACCAAAGATACTATAAAAATAAGGTCTTAAACAGAAAGTGAGAATTGTGGAATAGCCTTCAAGGAGTGTGGATTACTCTGCAAATACTACATGATACATTTATTGTATGGTTAGAGCAGAGATAAAAATATTGTGTTTTAAAATGTGTTTTGAAATCTGATGGGGCAAGGGATCAGAATGTGAGAAGATTCAAGGGGGTGAATACTTTCTGAAGGCACAGTAGTCACACACTCGGCTTGAAACCAAACATAAGCACATCAATGACCATGTCAATCAAACTCAGCAGGAGACCTTGACAGCAACAGAGAGCTCCACAGACAGAAAGAAGCTTTCATAACGTTAGATTTGGCTTTTCCCAAGTTTCACAGCAGACTGAGTGAATTCAAACTGCTTCTCAGTCTTTGAACTGAAACAAAGCATTAACATGTTGATGTGGAAATTTTCATATCATAATGACGGAAATGAACAAGCCATTCATCATTGATTTCACAAGCCGAAAACAACTGATAGGAGGCTAAAGCCTGAAAAGTACTTCGAACGTGGGTTGTCAGTTTGCATTTCATCTTAGTTCAAAGATACTCTGAAATGCATGGCCTTACATGACTTTCTTCTGCACCTGCACCAATCACAGAAGTGTGAAGAGGATGAAGTCTATGATGCCTATTTATATCTCAAACTGGCAGGATAGAGGAAGTGTAAGCATCTGACCTCTATTTGCAAGGGCATGTCATTCGGTTAAATTCACTCCAGGCTTCAATTGAACGGAAGTTCAGCCAGGATGTGCGGCCCTAACAACAGTTAAATCTGAGTTCAGAACGTCCAACTGTGATGGAAAACAAAAGTGAGGTGAGCACTGCTGGCACCCTCCAGCAGAAATGGCCTTCCTGAAAGGAATCAAGCCCTTGAGGGAAAGTCAGTGAGGAAATATTGCTAAGTGAAAATATGTTGCTCACTGCATAGAGCAAGAGCAAGAGCAAGTGAAGAAAAGCTATTGACTCGTGAGGTAGGGTGGATTTTATAACACTCCAAAGCACTTAGAAACTAAAATCAACATGGTGTTGATATGATAATAAATTCCAGCACCTGCCACTGCAGCAATGTAATATGCACAATACCACTCAATAAAGTACACAATAAAGTCTTTATTTGCCATATGACCATGTGAATGAATAGAGTTATAGGAACAGTCCCCTGGAGCAACCTGAGGTTAAGTGCCTTGCTGAAGGGCACAATAGCCGTAGCTCAAGAATTGCCCCGGGATCACCCCTTGTTCGGGTTTGAACCTTTTGGTTCCCAGCCCAGATTATTTAATGAATAATGATGTTATAGTAAATGTCTCAGTATTTAATTTCTTGAAAATTGCACATACAACAAAATCAAGGACAAATAATAAAAATGACAAATAACAACAATAGTATGGATTTTTCATCTGCAACATTTTTCATTACAATTTATATAGAGCAGTGTCTAAAACTGAGACCATATTTAAAATCTAGCGTTTTAAATCAAATTTAAATCAGGGATACAATTTTAAGATTTTTTTTAAAGCAATGCTATAATACAACAATGCAAAATTAAAACCATTAACATAGATTTTCCTCATCAAGATTTTACACAACATCTTATAAACAGTGGTGTCTAAAATAATGATCAAATATGATTAAAAAAAGAAATAAAATAAATAATGGTCAAACGTTCTTGTTTTCTTTGAAGGACAAGATGCTCTTTGAATCATTCTCAAATCATTCTGAATTACATGATCATGAGGTTTAACAAACTTTGTTATTACACAGACTTAAGAGGTGGTCATGGCCATGAGAATAGTGTATTTCCCAAGTCTGTAAAAAGTATTTTTTCCTGGAAAAACACAGAGACACTAGGGAAACAATCTGCTTTAAGAGACCACAGAAAGCCCTCATCCTGTATATTTGTCTGTCCCTATTCAGTCTGCTCTATTACATTTGAGCACACACATACAAGCTTGAGGAATTGAAAGGTAAGGTGTGGTAAAAAAAGAACGAAAAAGAGTGCAAAATGTGTACTTAGAGTCCCCAGGTCTTTGGTTGACATCCACAACTGCAAGTGTAGCATTCACTTAACCACGTTGCACTATGGGTCCAATGGGTCTCAGCCCTTTCTTGTTCTGTCAGTATGACTTTTTCAGAGAAACTGTAAAGTGCATGACCTAAACTGCAAAGGACATTTGTCAAACACATATGAGCTGAAGTAAGGTAGTGTGTACCTCTCTCTTGGGCAACGAAGACAAAACAAATCCATCAAAGTACCTAACAGAAAAAATCACTTCTACCAAGAAATGTTATCAGCAGGTACATGTCCATCTATGTTCACACAAATATACGCTAACATATACATGCGCATGCACGCACACTCATACGATTCTGACAGACATTGGTAGTTGACACATAACATGCAATAACTTTTTCCCCATCAGTATGCAGATTTTAGGTTTATATTAATAATACAATGTATATAGAAGAAATGCAGGATCAAGTAAATAATGACACTTTTGATTTATTGATTTTATGATTAATTGTGATCCATTTCTTTAAATCACCCTGCAGTTTGAAAAAGTTTTAAATAGAGATGGATCAATTTTAAAAGTCTGGCCAATACCAATAAGTCAATAATTACAGTATTTTTATTTTATGGCTGATAACCAAAAAATGGCTAATGTTGAAATTCTACAGTATTTTGTCCAAATAAATGAAAAATAAAATACTAAAAGCTTCGTACAACCAAACATTATACCGCACATTATAAAACATGGATATTCATTTTGAGATTAGCTAAAGATTAATATTGATCGTGTTAATAAATAAAAAAAAATGTAAAGCTTTTGTTAGGCAAGGTAATCTAAATGCAAAAATATGAGATATTATGTATTATTTTTAATTAAGAGTAAAATAAGTCACACTGCAGGTCATTTAACCCAAGTTATTTAATGTCAACTACCCAAACACACTTCCTCAACTCAAAGTATACATGCTCGTTCAAATTCATGACCAGAGACAGAAAACGTGCAAGCAATAAAGAGATTTAAATGGATACATACTTTGATACTCACCAACATAGCGTATGCGGAACCCCCTCTTATTGGTGCCGTGGTCAGCTGACCAGCGCAGAAGAAGCTGGTGGCCAGTGGTGGTGATGTTGAAGGGTGTAGGGAGGTCACCACTCAATGTAGCAAGTGCCTGACCATGAACTGTGGGTCCTTTAAAAGAAATGGAAGAGAAAGACAATTTGAAGGAGGAATGTTACACCAAATTACACCTGTCAAAAAAGATCAAACTCATAAAATAACCTAATTCTTAGGTGGAACACAATTTGACTAAGGCTTTTGAAATTAATTTTTGAAAAAAATATGTTGAAAATGGGCAAAGCAGTCAAAATGTAGATAATAACAGCCTTGGCTACAAGTGGTGACTACCCTGTGAAAGGCATATTCACATTCTTATTAGACTAATATCAATTCAAGATTCACTTTTCATGTTGCATAAAAAAATGACAGTGAAAAGAAAAACTATTTGATCACTTTGTGGATCGTCTGAACTCAGTGTTGCAGAAATCTCTATATATTAAACACTTTTACAATAACAGCCTAGTTTAAGTGAAAAAAAGGCTACCATCAAAAACTTCCAGAATGTCGTATTCCTTCTCTGTCTGGAAAAACTCAAAATACAGGGTGATATTGTAGCCCTTCTCCACATTGATGCTCCAAGAACACATCTGTAGGTTGGGGTAACTGTCTGGATACCCAGGGCTCAAAATCACCCCAGATGAGTCAAATCGGACATCATGAGCAGGACATTGCACTGTGGGGGGAAAAGATACATTTTTATTAGTTATTGATTTTGTACATATGTAATTATAGGGTTTGTGTATCAATAAGATGGGCATATTTTATGTGGTACATAGTCTTCATATTTCATATGTTACTCAACTAAACTAAACAAAAAATCAGCAGAACTAATTTAAACTGAACTCAGCTCAGAGAAATTAAACTAGAATAGAAAAAACCCTCGACTTAACAAGCCTAAACTTGACAAGGCTAGACTAAATTAACCTAACCAAATTTGATGAAACTAAACTGAAAACAAATCTAGATAAGACAAAACTACACTTTACTCAACAAAATTAAATTAATTAACCAAACCAAACCAAACTAAACTCAACAAAAATAAAGCTAAACTAAACTAAACTAAACTAAACTAAACTAAACTAAACTAAACTAAACTAAGCTAAACTAAACTAAACTAAACTAAACTAAACTAAACTAAACTAAACTAAATTAAACTAAACTAAACTAAACTCCAAGACTAAAGTTGTAGAACAATAAACCTACTGAATTACTTTAGTTGAACTGTTAATGAAACCAGGCCTGGTATCTATTGATCTTATTAATTCCTTAGAATTAAAGCAGAAAATATTTTTCCTGGGACTATATTTCCTCAGAAACTGTAGATGGTGGCCATCATCTGTCATCTTGGAAAAAACAACACAAGCCACAATTTTTCATCGTCGGCCTGAAATGTTACATACTTTGTAAAACACTTCATGTGCTCTCCTGCTCCATGGCTCACTTTGTTTATTCCGCTCCGAAACTGCTTTAATGTGCATGACAAATGATTGAACTACCGTTTCCAGGCACTTTCCTGAATCTAAGCACAGGACAAATTCTAACAAAGTGAGCGCTCTCTCGTGGGGATGCAGGGAGAAGGATGGAGCCATGAAAGATTAATGGCAGCAGCTGTTTGAGCCACTAAACTCCAAGAGCCGCATCACTCATCAACTGTGAATGTGAGGGAAGGAGCAGTGGCAGGGAATGACTGAGCTCTTCATGGGCTATCAGCAATACTGCCTCTGATCACATTTTACCCTCCATTACATGTATGATGCTCGTCTGAGTGATTTGAGCTTATAGTCTAGCCATCCCAATACCCTGCCATTTACTTGTGGACGGAGGTTTAACGTTTCCATGGCAACACGCTCTAACGCGCTGAAACCTTTAACCCCAGTTATGCGCTGGTTCCACTGTCTAAAAGAGGACGCATTAGACACGTAATCCTGGTAAATGGAAGCTGGTGGGTCTGTGTCATTTGAGCGGCTTTGTTCTTGAAGAGCATGTCCACCTTGGCAGGAAGGAGGGTGTCCGTCCATCTGTAGCCGTTCTCCCAGCCTGCATGTCAAAATCTCGCTCCCCACCAGGGTGAATCCGGGGTGACAGCGATAGCGGATAATATCACCTGAGATGCAAAGAGAGAAAGAGAGTCGCAATGATTAAGCGTCCGTTTAATTAGGTGGGACAGCGAACCTCCTTGGTTTTAATGGAGATAGATGCCACAGATATGGGCGTGATGTATATATTTTAATGTTAAACTTGAAGAAGTTGATAATTGAGCTGTAAAACAGCAGCGTTTAAAGCCCTGTCTAATAGATTGCTTGTATTGGCTTTTCATGACAACCCCCGCCACCGTCGCCTATCTAAAAATAATCACGCGTAAGCACCTGGAAAACATCAAACATATGACGCATTGAAGCGTTCCTATGCGGAGATGCATCCCTATGCACTGCCAGTGTCTAGGCAACAGGACAAAGTGAATCTCGTTTACAGTATCGACCAGAAAAGTCAGGTTTGATCATTTGTGCCAACATGCCTGTGGGTGAAATGCTTGTGTTCCAAATGGGTCTTGTTTAGGGTACTATTTTAGTAGTCACTTTGGCACTGAGGCCAGATGACAGCTGGCTGGAATGAGTTGAGACTCTTGTAACAGGTGGAGTGGAAATGCATGACATTTTTTGCAAGGAACATAAATTGCATACAAATCCCAGTGCCTGATCTGATTAAAAAAAACTCTTAATGGAGAATTTCCCCCCAAAATTCTGTCATGATTCATGTGCCCTCATGTTTTTCCGAACATTTAATAATAATTAATAATTATTTTTTACATTTATATAATGCTTTTCTAGACATTCAAACCCCTTTACATAGGAAGGGGGGTATCTCCTCATCCACCCCCAGTGTGCAGCATCCACCTGGATGATGCGACGGCAGCCATATTGTACCAGAACGCTCACCACACACCAGCTTATTGGTGGAAAGTAGACCCGAGTGACGAAGCCAATCAGTGTATGGGGATGATTAGGAGGCCATGAAGGTCAGAGGCCAATGGGCAAATTTGGCCAGGATTTTTAATGACCACAGAGAGTCAGGACCTCGGTTTAACGTCTCATCCGAAGGATACTTTTTAAAGTATAGTGTCCCCATCACTATACTGGGGCGTTAGGACCCACACAGACCACAGGGTGAGTACCCCCTGCTGGCCTCACTAACACCTCTTTCAACAGCAACCTAGTTTTCCCAGGAGGTCTCCATCCAGGTACTGACCAGGCTCAGCCCTGCATAGCTTCAGTGGGCAACCAGTCTTGGGCTGCAGGGTGATATGGCTGCTTGCTTAATTCAATTGATTTTCCTATTTGGAACACAAAAGATTATGATCCGAAGAACTGGTTTCGTCTGTGCAAAGAAAGTCGGTGGGGTCCAAAACAACACTGTACCCTATTCACTTTCTTTGTATAGACATAAAAAGAGATTTTTCAAATGGCTTCTTTTTGTGTTCGGCTGAAGAAAGAAAGTCACATGTTTGGAACAACACGAGGTTATGTAAATCATGACAGAGTTTTTATATGTAGGGGAACAGTTCTCAACGAGAATCGTAACTGTATTAGAGAAAAGCAAACAGAGTAATGTTATTAAAGTGCCACGGTATTTATACTCTTCAGGAGCCAATCTACAAATGGCTTACTTGATATAAAACAGCATAGGAGTAAATTGAATAAATAAATAAACACTTTCCTGGACCTCAAGCCAAGCTGAACAGAATCAGAACTACTTTTATTAACAACAGCAAATGCATGCATTCATACCTATCTCCAACTCATTATCCTCCATCAGGATATCTGCGTTTGCCACTTCTGATGGAGGCTGGCAGACTCTTAACTGGTAGGCTGCAAAAAAACAGAACGAAAGAAGCAGTTACAAATATTTGAGGAGTTTTGAAACAAAAAGTATATATAAAAGCAACAAATATTTTTATTTAGCATTTATATATTATTAATCAATGTATTAATTTGTAAAAAAGATCCCTAAATTCCATATCAAAATAGTGAAAAAGAATTTAATGTGAGGGCAAAAGATTTCCCCAAGCAGATTTTCGAACAGGTTCAAGCAGACCACGCAGATTCGACGGAAAGATGCTTGGTTTGAAAGAGACTTCTTTTTGAACTGTGCTTCATACATCACTATGATGAAATTTCACCAAAATGTTGCTAATGCCACTGCACATGTTTGTACATGTGGGGGCCAAACTTATTTTCATGTTAAACACTTTATCACATCAAGACAATGAGCCAATCACAGCAACATGAAAGCACTGTATCCTCACGTGACTTTTTGCCCCATTTTTAGGAAGGAAAGGTAGTTGCTGCACCCCTGGCACTGCTTTTGCACCAACAAATATTGATGTAAATAATATTAAATGTCATATTTCGTAATGCTTCTCATTTTATTTTGGTACAGCCGATTATTTTCCAATTAAATCTTTAATCTCTGAAAAAAAGGCCCTGGCGCAGTGTGACATTCGGCACAGTTGTGCTGGCATCTAGTCAGTACTAATGACAGAGGAACCTGCCATGAAAAATAACGGAAGGGAATGGAAGGGTGACTATCACTGTACTACGGGCCGCTCTGCAACATTAGCAAAGAGCCTTATCAATTGCTTACATCTGACAGCTGATACACGTGCTAGCAAGTGAGCGTGTCGCAGTCATTGAAAACGGCAAGAACAAAACGACCCGCATAATGAACGAATCACTTAGGAAGAGAAGAAATTAACCAAACATTTATCCGGCTACGGATTGCATGAGTAATGCATTTGTTGTGCGAGTACAATAGTGCTGTGGCCCTTTCCTGTGCAATGTATAGATAGCCGGAGTGTTGATGATAATTACCAAGTAGCTTTGCACAGTTTAATTGGCAAGTTAATTATTCTGGTGTTAATGAAAACTGCAAATGCAACAGGACCTCGAAGCAGTCGAGCTGATTCGAAGTTTGACATGAAGCCATAATTGTTGCGACTTCACACTGATTAAGATGAATATCAGAAACCTTTGAGCTTTTCACTTTGAGGACAACATGAACTGAGTCTTCCATCATGAGATGGAAGACTTTGGATTTGTCTTTTCTTGCCAAGTTGAGGTTTCAGAAGGCTGAGATGGAAACACACTAATTATCTATTGAAGCCCACTTAGCATGTGACTCCTTCTCAGTTTGCTTCCTGACGGGTTTCCTGTTGTGTTTTGGGGTAAGTGGCCAAAATGGAATGGCAACAAAAGTGGCAGCCTGGAGAGATGAGGGTGGACGCTCTGATCAGCAGCCATGTGGCTGAATACACTATACTTCCCTACAAGAGGCTTTTCAAGTGGGTGTGAAAAAGGAAGAAAAAAACAACAGAGGGTTGTGATTTAAAACTCCCCACACACTGAATTTTTCAATTGCAAACCTTCTTTGTTGTTGTCTGGAGTTTTTCTATGATGAATCACGGAACGGGGAGGCGGAAATGGATAGTTTGTGAGTGAGTATGCTTACTTCTGAGAGCCATTAGACTGAGACTTCGGAATTAAGTCATTAAAATGGGGTAATTGCCACTTCTCTAACTCAGAGATGCCTTTTTGATGTCCTTGGTGTCTGGACGGAATATTGAGTAAAGCCCCGCTAATAAACCTGAGTGAATTTGGAGGGCATGATCTCTGCATTTTAGAGCCCATTCCGAGCTCATAATTATATTCCATAGATTACTGTCTAAGCTGCTTTGGCTAGATTGACTTTAAAACACTAGAGGATGCGACATCAGAGAGCAGATTGACAGACTCGACAGAGCCCTAGTATGATTAGATAACATACTAAATACTAGATGAATATTTCAGTTTAATGGATGGTAATTTTTACTAATTCATATCAAAGCAGTTGGTGGAAAAAAGTTGTCTTTCAGGCTTGGTGTCCCATTTACTCCGAATCAAATGGAATCAAAGCTAAACTCATTATGATGGATACATTATACAATCTTACATTATGATTCCATACCCCTGATGGAACGGGGTATTCCCAGGGCAAATCTGAGTAAATAAAGACAATCCTTTCTCTTTGTTATGTATGCACATCACAGACTAAAATATCTCCAGATGGAAAATTAGCCATCTGCAATTCGATACACGAAAAACGGGTGAATAACTTCAACTCATTGAGTGATAAAATGGCTCAGGTTACGAGCCTCAGGGACTTCCAAATCCCTGATCAGTGTGGATGGAACACAGCTAGGGCGAGAGAAAAAGGGGCCACAAGTGGCTAAGTGGCAGGGCGTGCGTCCTGAAGGCCAACTTCTGAGAAGTAAGTCTTGGTCCCCAAGAGAGGGGAGAGCAGAGGACTCAAGGCTATTGACAGCATCCTCATCCACCACAGGCATAAGCTCTCTCTGGCCTCGTGCTCTGGCGAGCAGAGGCCTCTAAAACTCTATAAGCAAGAGGAGACCTGATGACACTCGCCGAAACAGCCTACCACTCACATAACTGTCCTAGCAGAGCTCTGGCAAGCGGAGTTCTCTAAAGCTCTCTAAGCGAGAGGAGACCTGACGACACTCACCGAGACAGCCGAGCTCTTGGAGCGGAGGCCTCAGCATGACGACTCGTGAATTGAGAGAAGGCCTACTATACTCCGTACACTGGGCATTTCCTAGCAGAGCTCTGGTGAGCAGAGGTCTTTAAAACTCTCTAAGCGAGAGGAGACCTGACGATACTCGCCGAGACAGTCGAGCTCTCAGAGCGGAGACCTCTGCATACCAACTCTCTAAATCTAGAGGAGGTCTATTACGCTCCACATGCTGGACATACTGTAAGGAGACTCGCCTAGAGCCTACCTCTCACAGTCTGTCCTAGCGGAGCTCTGGCGAGCGGAGGCCTCTAAAACTCTCTAAGCAAGAGGAGGCCTGACAACACGCGCAGAAGAGTTGAGCTCTTGGAGTGGAGACCTCTACATGATGACTCTCTAAATCGAGAGGAGGCCTACTACACTCCGTACACTGAGCATTCTGAGAGGAGGTGCAGCTACCACTCATATAACTGCCCCAGCGGAGCACTGGCGAGTGGAGGCCTCAAAAATTCACTGTAGCGAGAGGAGGCCTAACGACACTCGCCGAAACAGTCGTGCTCTAGGAAAGGTGGCCTCAGCATGACGACTCTCTGGATCGAGGGGATGCCTACTATACTCCACACGCAGGGATTTTTTAAGGAGGCTCACCTAGGGCCTACCACTCACAGACTGTCCCAGCGGAGCTCTAGCAAGCGGAGGCCTCAAAAACTCTCAGCAGTGAGGAGGCCTACAACGCTTGCAGTGAGGGTAAAAATGATAATGGTATGCTTTGCCACCAAAGCAAACCTCATGAACCCCCTGCTAAGGGAACCAGTTTCCAAAACTGGCCTCTGGTGTGCCTAGAGCTGCTAGCTCGGTGCCCTGAAGCAGAGGACTGGCAGGAGACCAAACCAGCTGCTCTGGGGACTCCCAAAGGGGCGGCGAGCCTCTCAGCTCTGCTTGGTTTTACGGGCGAAAACAACTGAGAGAAGCGCTCGCTGGAGACACAAACACTGGCAGGGTTGGCAGACCGATCTCCTGAGGGCACTGAGGATAGATGGGCACAGAATAATGCGGTGTACCCCACTGTTCCCAAGAGGAGCCAGTCCTCAAAAGTCCGGGGGCCATAGGCAGCAGGACATCTTAGCCGCAGACTATCCGGCGAGAATGATGGTCCGCAGATCCACCTTCTACTTGTCTTCAGCAAACTGTTTGTGGGCTTTCTTATGCATCATCTTTAGAAGCGTCTTCCTTCTGGGACAACAGGCATACAGACCAATTTGATGCAGTGTGCGGCGTATGGTCTGAGCACTGTCAGGCTGACCCCCCACCCCTTCAACCTCTGCAGCAATGCTGGCAGCACTCATACATTTATTTCCCAAACACAACCTCTGGATATGACGCTGAGCACGTGCATTTAACTTCTTTGGTCGACCATGGCAAGGCCTGTTCTGTGTGGAACCTGTCCTGTTAAACTGCTGTATGGTCTTGGCCATCGTGCTGCAGCGCCGTTTCAGGGTCTTGGCAATCTTCTTATAGACTACGCCATCTTTATGTTGAGCAACAATTATTTTTTTTCAGACCCTCAGAGGGTTCTTTGCCATAAGGTGCCATGTTGAAATTCCAGTGACCAGTATGAGAGAGCGAGAGTGATAACACCACATTTAACACACCTGAGACCTTGTAACACTAATGAGTCACATGACACCAGGGAGAGAAAATAGCTAATTGGGTCCAATTAAAAATGTTCACTTAGGGATGTACTCATTTTTGTGGCCAGCGGTTTAGACGTTAATGGCTGTGTGTTGTGTTATTTTGAGGGAACAGCAAATTTACACTGTTATACAAGCTGTACACTCACTACTTTACATTGTGACAAAGTTTAATTGCTTCAGTGTTGTCACATGAAAATATATAATAAAATATTTACAAAAATTTGAGGTGTGTACTCACTTCTGTGAGATACTGTATATATATAACTTCACATAGTTAGATGAAAATACATAATTTAACTCCTTAGGATCAAATGCAGCCAAACCAATACAAGAGATATAAATCTATTGTAGAAACTTAATTCTCTGTAAAGCTGCTTTGTAACGACTGTATCGTAAAAAGCGCTATACAAATAATCTTGAACTGAATTGAAAACCAACAGACAAGTAACACGGTTGGATATTTGAAGAGATTCAAATAACGAACCAAGCATTATGTGATGTAATTGCCAAGACAACGCGTGCTGCCGCAGTGGGCTCTTACTCAAAAAAAGGGAGGGAAGGACCCCAGCGCGGTCTTCCGAACCCCGAGAGAGCGCTAGATCTGGGGAATGCAAGTGTAGATAGGGCGAGCCCATGTCCAACCCTTCCACCAGATACATGTGCGATGACCCACAATCTCAGTCGCCACCGTGCTTCAGCAGCAGCGGGACCGGAACCGTTAGATCATACAGCAGGGAGGAGCACAATTCGCCCCTTTGCGCTGACAGTGTGAACGCCATTCATAATATGCTTGTGCAAACAATGCTTGCACTTTACAAAGCTCATTGACGTCCTCCTCGTCCACCTCCTTGGAGGAAGACAGGTGGAGCTTCGAGTCCTCTCTCCGGGTGGAAGAAACTGCAGGGCCGGCACCGCGAGGAACGCAGGTGAAAGCTCTCCTCAAAGAAAGCCCTCTGAGAACAAGCATACGCAGTGACAAATGCCTCGCAAAGCGGGAAGTCAGCACCCCCGAGAGCTGACTCTGCGTGCTCTGCTCTTAAGCAGACAATACACAGACTGTGTGTATCCACAACAGTGATACTATTTTGTCTGCAGGGAGGAACACACAGCCTGTAACGCGATCTGCTCTTTTTCGCACAAGTGCTAGTTATCGTTGCACTTATAGCCATCGTGGAGCTTATTTGGGTGCTTGTGAAGGACAGACAACACCAAATAAGACTCACAACAGAGATCGACAGACACACACAGAGTAGTGGTTGCTGAATGACAAAAAGCTGATGCCGGTTCCACCGCATGTGCTTTTATGCTTCCTGGACGATAATGTTATCTGCCCGTGACATCTCGCCCATCCTTTGGAAAGATTACACATGTGATTCAGAGCGCGATCACACTGGAGGCGTTCCTATAGCGTTTCGAAGCAGCTCGAGTTACTGATAGGGAACAATATGGTCTGGAGCATAAAAACTCACAACAAAAGTTTTCTGCTTCACATCTGACAACGCACGACATTAAACACGCATAAGAATAATTCTCCAAAATTCTGCGATCATTTACTCAGTTTCTTGTCTTACTCACCCTTTTGTCTTTCTTAACCTGAAAATGTATTTGGTGGAACAAAAAAGTTTGAGTTGCTGCTTTTTGCTATACAATGAATGTGAATGGTGACCAGTGATTATCAACTTAAATTATAGACTGTTCCTCACATAAAGTTGGTTTTAGGACAGGATGGAAGAGAGCAGTTTGAATATTCTTCAAAACCTTTCCTTTTGTGTTCCACAGCAAAAAGAAAGTTATACATTTTTAACATGTGCGTGAGTAAATTAAATCCTTTTCATTTTTAGGACTAACCATTTAATAACGGATTTAGAGAAACGAAATGGAAAATATACGAACTAGACTATTCAGCGAACATTAAAGATAGCCTTGAGATCATTGGTGTGACTCACAGTCTGAAATTGTCATTTTATTTCAATGCATCTCAGGATCATTAAGCCCTGAGTGACAGCTGACATGGGCCAAGGATCAATATGAAAGCATGTAATAAACTATAAATACTAGTCAGCAACCTGACTCAAGTCAATATGATCAGTGCATATGTAAGCCACTTTAAATGCATAGGGGGGAGTGAAATGACAAAGTGATGACAGATATTTATTGAATCAAACCTATTTTTACCAATGGTAATTCCTGTTTGCAGATCACCTCAGGGTTCTTGAAAAGCATCTTAAACTATTTAGCACCAAGGTTAAAATTAAACCAGCCCAATGAATCATTTATACAGAGGTGCAAGTATGCTTAGGTGGCTTACATACACATGAGGAACGAGGCTACAAAGTCTGAATGTATAACTTCAAGCCCCCAATTAAAGACCTCAATTAAAATTATTTTGAACAGATAAAAGTGTAAATCATTCAGTCTTTCACAGACACAAATTATATAGTTTAAACAGTTGGATCAACTGTTTGTGTTGTTAAAGCAGTCAGTGTGAGGCTAGGATTTGATAAACTGGTAAAACATGTCTTTGAATGCAACCTGAAGTAGCGTCTCACCATGGTAACTAAGCACAAAGAAACCACTTCCACTGAAGTCACTGTGGAACTTGATGAGGATCTGATTGGACATGCTGTAGACAGACTCCAGAGCTGTGTTACCACTGAATTGACCGATCTGAGGCGAACTCTGGTCAGGACCATCCCTGCAAAAAACAGAAATGAAGTGAGATTTACAAAGCTACATCCAGAATGACTGATCTCATGACTCAGGCCTAAGTCAACTTATCTAATGGGTTTGGAAACGAAGGGTTTGTAAAAAAGTTGTTTCAGCATAAAAACACCTGCAATCTACAATAAACGGAGCCTGAGTGTTAAAATTTAGTCATTGTCACTCTTTTCAGTACAAGCACACCTCTTTTCACCTCTTAAAAAACATACAGCAAGTGCAAATTCTTCTTTTAAATAATAAATAATTTAAATAGTAAATAATTTGCAGTTACACAGAGTAAATAAATGAAACATTTTAAGACTCATCTCCACTGCACTTTATCTCTTAAAATTGCTTTATGAACCTTAAGTCACTGAGACGAGACTTTATCCTAGTAGCCCAGCAAAAATGTCTCAATTACACTGAGAGTAAATAAACTACGTGCTTTATAGTTTAAGACTGATTTCTGCTCTGAACGCTGCTTTTAAGAGCCATAGTGTCTGAAATGGGATTTTAAGTGGAGACAGCAATATTTCCCCTATTATTGACTGCAAGAAAATGCGAGAAGCGTATCTCCAAAACAGGCAGTCATTTCTCTGTCTTGTAGTTTATTTAACTATCTTCCTGCCATATATGCTGCTACATTAGGCCAGACCAGCAGAAGTGCATAAAGTCTTTGTTCTGTACATGAACGATAGAGCTGGACTAATGAACCAGAAGACACTGTTTTATCTAGGTCACCTATGATGCATTAAAAGGTTACTAGTAACAGCACACTGAGGAACCAAGTAAAGCTATGCAATTAATCAAATTCGATTAACATGCGCATCTCGATAGTAAAGCCGGTTTCTTGATTAGCAGCAAATCGCCATCACCAGGAAATATCGCGTTTGTAATCGCAGACGAATCGCCTTCGATTATGAACACAATATTGCGTAGCTTGTCAGTGAACTACGGCTCTGTGTATTAACTGCCGCTCCATCTAAAAACAGGCGATGGCGATTTACTGCTAATCAAGAAACTGGGTTAACTGTCGAGATGCGCATGTTAATCAAATTCTATTAATTTTACAGCCTTAGCACCCAGAGAGAGAAATACAGAAGCTTTTTTGCAAGTTTGTTCATGATTTTTAGTAGAGCACGTTGTCAAGCAGGCTTTGGGACAGACTGTAGCACTGCAACATGCAACATAAATGCAATCTCAATTGCAAAAGTACGAAAAACACAATAATAATGTAACCTCTATCCAATATTTAACACAACGGCGAGTGAAGTCTATGCAGAATCCATTAATAAATAAATGTACCCTCTGGAATCTTTCTTAAACAAGAAGGACCTCTGATATGAAAAGTGAACAGCTGACATTAATTACTGGATTTATTCTGGGTTTCTTTCAATGCATTATTCCATCTCCCCCGCAACTGGGTGTCACAACGATGTGAAAGACAATTAGTCAAAAATCTCTGCTCTTCCGAACAACCAATTGGCCTTAACTGACTCTGTAAGGACACAAATTTTAGCTAAAGCCTGCTGTTATCCATGACTCCATCTCTCAAAATCATACATCTAATAAGATATATGCCAATAATTTCAAAAGTTACACAAATATATAAAAAAAAAGCTTAAATTCGGGAGCCTGGAAGTTGTACTTTGCAACTTTTACCTCAACGAACTTTAAGTATAAAATCTGTTTTGTTGTTTAATTATTCCTCATGTTAAGCCTGCCAAACCTCAAGAGATATTTCTTCTTGTTTGAAGACACACTCTCTTTGGAGTCTAAAACACCAAAGCAAATGGGCTTAATTTCCATGAGGAGGCCAAAACCAGTTGCTACAGAAAGCAAATAAAATGAAGTATACCCAATTAGCAAAAAGTCTTTCCTGAAAGGTTAAATAGACAAAGCTCAGAAGGGAAATTATGCACAACTATTACAAAAAGCTGCAGATAGTCATTTATGCCCACAAACCAAGCATATGCAGAATTTTGAACATGATAATTAAGGTAAATTTAAGGTGAAGTTGACATTTTCTTGTATAATATACTAAGAAGAAATAAAATCAGATATAAACAATATACTTGTATGATTTAAAAACAATTTAAACACTATACTAAATCTGCATCTAAACATAGATCTAAATATTTAGCTAATGTGCAGTTTGGTGGCACCTCTAGTATCATCCAAGACCAGACAAAGTCAAACAAAACAAAACAAGTGTGAAGTTTCCATTTTAGAAATAAGACACCACATTAGGGAACCCAGAAGCAAAACTGAATTTAATCCTGAAAATGGTCTCCTGACTTGAGGAACTGTGCAAAGGCAATTTATATAACTACTTTTCAAATTGAGAGATACTGTGATGCCTAACCAAGCAAATGAGGTGGCAGCTAGCCCTAAAAGTGTTTTGGGGAGATTTAAAGGATGATTTCCTTCCACAGACATGAGCAAGTGTGCTTTGAGGCTTTTCGGAGGACTGCAGGCTGTTTTGCACACAAGAGTGAGTGCCTTAAGTTGAAGGACGTTTGGAGTGTGGTCACAAATGGCTCTCAATTCTTGTGGCTCATTCATCTGCATGTGCAGTCCCATCTCTCTTACTTCTTCAGAGCTATTATTATTTATCATACACTGACGGATATATACTGATTCATAATAAGGACATCATGACATATTTAAAAGATTTCCTATGAGAGTTTACCACACAGTGATGTAGTCGTAGATGGGTTCAGTGCTGAGCACGGTGAAGTTGATGTAGAGGCCATTTCCAGGGGGCACCCGGACACTCCACACACAGTCCTGGAAGTTGGGGTATTCAACTGGGTGACCCGGGGAGAAGATGGTGCCGTTCATGGAGGTGATGTTTCCACCACACAGAGCTTTTGGGGAGAGAAAAAAAGTCATGTTATCAACATACAGTACATTTTGTGTATAGATATCGGAATAAAATGTATGCACTTTTGTGTCATTTAAAAAATATGTTAATGTAAACAAAAGATTACACTCAACCCCATAATAGTGGCCTAGGAAAAGCTATTTTAATGTACATATGGCTGGCATCAATCAAAAATATAAATGTAAGTTTCTTTGACAAAAAGTTTCTGCAAAATATATCTAGGCAAATATTGTTAGTTATAGTGATGCATATAAACATCTCATTCAAAACATGCCTAGATTGTTAACTAGATTTTAAAAATATTTTCAATTACATTTTTTTTTATAAACGTTTGTAATCTACTTGGCAACTATGGCTTCACTTCGAATTAAAAAAATATTTGTTGGACTTTTCAGACAAAATTAGCCAGTTCCAATCTCAGTCAACAGATGTAGGTATATAGTACAAGGCTAAATCATATTGACGAACATTAGCTGTCAAAACAAGAACAAAATGACCTAGTGCATCTTAAAAGGTTTTATCTCCTAAAGTTCATCTCATAGCCGTGATAGCTCTGGTATGACATGACCTCACTGTGCTCTGGGAAATAATGTGGATCAGTGAGCCATTGAGAATTTGTTCTCACCATAGAGATGCGTGGCGCTGTTTAACATCACGCATTATCTTGTAATATTATTGACATAAGGCAATAAATCATACTCGTGAGCTTGCGTATTAACTCATCAGCTGTAAGCAACTGATGACACTTTCATAATAACTTCTAGTGAGCTGTTTGCATGCATGAAACACTGAGGTCATTCAATTTCAACAGCGAATAAAGGCGGAGTATAAAGAATTTATTTTGTGGGGAAGAGTAAAAATCCACCTTCACAGCGTGGTATAGGGTTGTTCCAGTTCCTGCTGATTCCATGGAGGCATGTTAAAGAGGTCTCGCCGATGAGCGAGTAACCGGGTAAACACTCAAAAGACACTGTCATGCCCACGCTAAAGTCACTGCCTATTACGATACCGTTCCTGAAAGGTCGGGGGTCAGGACAGCTCTGCAGCTGATAGGCTGAAGAAAAACAAACAATTGAGGAGGATGAATGAAAATAACTCAATAATAAGACACCTAATGGATCATGGGAAATGTTCAAAGTCTTACCTTGGTATGTAATGTGAAATCCAGGTTTATTCTGGGAATAGTCGCTGTGAAAGAAGAAGCTGGTTTCATGGGTGGTGCTGAAGAGCGACTCGGGAACCTGCGGCCCACTGAACCTGTCAATCACTGTACCAGTCTCACTAGGCCCGCTTCGGATCTCCAGGTAGTCATGGATTGCTTCGGTGGAGAAGTTCAGGAACTGCACGTGGATTCCTTAAAGAACATGTTGACCAAAGTAAGTGACACTGCTAAAAGGCCTCTAGTCACAAAATGATGTAGTTAATTCCAACACAGTTTAATGACATGCACGTACCGAAGCCAATGGGAAGGGTGATCGTCCAGGTGCAGTCCAGACCACTTGGGTAGTTGCCAGGAAAACCAGGGCTCAGAATTACTCCACTAACCTCCATCATGGATCCCCCACATTGTGCTGTGAATATACAGATAAAGATTGACTTGTTATACAGCCAAAAGTGTTGCTCGTTATGCACTCCTACTTTGCTGCATCACTGAATGAATACAGCACAAAAAAGTCACGAGTCAAAACCCTGAATATTTTATGTCACACTGATGTACCTTAAAGGTGACATAGAATGTAGTGATACAATATTTAAAATTGTTATCTGATATCTACATAGAAGGTATGTGGCGTAGGTAAGGGCACATATCACCCAGAAACAGATTTACAACAGATTTACATGTGCATTTACAACCCTAGGATTTCTCCCTAGAATTAAATGGTCTGTGTGACAAGTGGGTAGGGGCCGAGAGCCATGGGAACGGAGCGAGGCCGGTCGTCCGTGAGGGGCTGCCGCTTTTATTTTGTGTTTGTTTATTTGATTATTAAAGTGTTTAAATGTTCGCCGGTTCCCGCCTCCTTCTTCCCGATCTACGAACTGTGTTACATTGGTGCCGAAACCCATGAGGAAGGAGGGACACGCTGTCAGAGAGCCCTCGCTGCTGAGGGGGATCGCGGTGCTGAGGAAATCGGGCAGCAGGAAGTAGCGGAGACCGCCAGTGGCTGCCCGAGGCGGTGGTGCTGGAGCAAAATAAGAACAGGTGGGACAGAGGGCTCGCAGCCATGCTCCTGGGTCGAGGCGGGGTGGCTGCCATCTGAGAGGGAGCGGAAGAGTCGGCGCCGAAGCCTCCTGTCATCATCCCCAGGCCATCAGAGCCCAGGTTATAACCCTTTCCGCGTTTCCCCCCCCCCGACGGGCAGGAAGGAGTCCCTGCTCTGCCCCGTCAGGGCCCTTGAGCTTCTAAGCGTTCTGCCTCGTACAGAAAGTCAGAACAGCTTTTTGTTGGCTTCGGTAACCGCGCTAAAGGTGGCCCTTTTACGAAGCAGAGAATTTCTAGGTGGTTAGTGGATGCTAACACATTAGTGTATTCCTCCTCTGGGTTGCAGTGACCCATCGGAGTCAGAGCCCATTCCACCAGAGGCATCGCCTCGTCTTGGGCATGGTCCAGCGGGGTGTCCATTTCAGACATTTGTGAGGCGGCTGGCTGGTCCTCCCTGTCCACATTTGTAAGGTTTTACAACCTAGATATCCCCGCCTTGCAGGCCAGAGTCCTTTCTGCTTAAATAGCAATCTTTTCGGGGTTCACTTGACCAAAATTGTTCAAGCCCCTCTTTGCTTGGTCTCTCCATAACTGTATGGACGCCAGGTATCACTTTAGGACGACACCCAGGCCACGGATGGCCCTCAAGGCTCACCCTGTGCTTGATGTACTCTATTGACTCCCGAATGAGTCTCGGTTTCGAGGCGTTCCATGTCATAGCACGGCATGATTGAACTGGTTCCCATACTTACAGAATGAGTGAAATATCGAAAAGGGAACGTACTCGGTTACTTTCGTAACCTCGGTTCCCTGAGAAATGGGAGCGAGTACTGTTCCTGGCCGTGCTATGAACTGCACGCTCGGTTGCTTCCTTCGAAGAAATCTGAGATACGGTGGCAGGCGGCGAGTTATATAGCCAGACGCCCCTCCCATTTTGGCGGGCTATGGCGGGCTGCATAGCCATAGGCTCGCTCGCCACCGCCGTGGATTGGTTTGTTTCTTTCACCTTACATGTAATGAAATATTTATTTAATAAATGAGAATGTAATAATCTAAGATAATTTGTATTTATAAATATTCTATTGATCAATATTTATTTGTGCTGGCTAATAATATATAGTAGTATTAACTTTTTTTAATAACTTTGAATGAATTAATTTATTATAATTACATTTATTTTAAAATTGTGCATAATTCCACTGCCAGAATTATAATGCTTTTATGACTCATTTTCACCTTAATTTAATTAATTTGCTCATAGTGTGTTTTGTGAATGCAAAACTTTCACATAATTCAAAATATTTTGCACATATTTTATCGACAATTTATGGAGAATGTTTATGGAGAATGTATGGAGTCACGATACAGAATATTGATGCAGAAAATAGAAATGCAACAAAGGTCAGGTGAATCACTAAAAGTTGTGACAAGGTCATCGTGAAGAACAAGTTGTCATATAGCCCAAGCAGTGATGCATTCTAACTCTCCGTATAAGTATACTGTATACATGAAAGTGCTGAGAGCTCCTGTAAACCAGAAACTAAAAAATCCTTGTACATGTGATCTCACTTGGCCAATAAAGCTTTTTTGAATCTGGGAAGATGGGCCTCAGACTGCTAAATGATTGTATCAGATCAAAACTAGTGTAAAAGCTGCAGTTGGCAAGATAAATCCCAGTAACATATTTCGTCAAATCCCTTGAGTTCAGTCCTTTACGTTTCACTTACTTTTATATTAAACCTGTTGTTTAAGAAGAGGCAAAATAGAGTAGCAGAAAAGCACTTAAACAGAAATAAACATACTGGAATAAAATACATTCTGATTGGCAGTCTATTTGTTTGGCACAAAAACAAAAGCTATTGTATCTTTTAGAGGCATGAGGAGCATGATAAAAAGCACCAACACTACTGGGGTTTAAAGTCGTGATTCCAAAATTTTTTTTGTAGATCGCAGCTTATAGTCATCGATGGGAGGTCTAGTTTTGGCACAGGAAAGGCTGGACAATGTTGCTGCATATATCAGTAGTAGAAACTTCCTTCCAAACTGATCATTTCTGCTCTTGAGTTACAGACAGACAAAATATCAACTGTACTAAGGGATTCTTTGGACACTTTGTTCAGCAAAGACTTACATTTTTAATTACAGCTGTAAATGTGCATGATAATGCAACTAATGCCATCAGTTATGGGCGGGGCTATCTTGTATTTTTCAAATATGTGTTTGTGAACCATGACTTTATGTGTGTAACTTACATAAAATAACAGCAAGAATAAAAAAATTCACATATCATTAAGTGAGTTGAAAAACAAATGTATCTAAATGGTTTACTGGTCATGTTTGTGTTAAAAAAGCTTGATATTTATTTGTAAAAAAGGTTTTAGCAGTGACAAAAACAGTACTCATGTAAACTCAAGCTTAGAGATGTCTTAGAGATGTCTCTGAGTTGAGCAGAAAGAACTCGGAAAGGAGTGTTAAAAAAGTCATAGTTGTGGGAGTGCTTGCATTCAGAATGTGTAAGAGCAGCTGGGTGGTAAATTATTGAGCTGGTATTTCAGGATTTTCAGCTTGGCTGAGGCCAAAACACTGTAACATAAAGGCTCTAGTTGGCTTTCACTTTAAAAACGGCCCCATAAATAAACACCAGATAATCCATCACACTATTCTATAGTGTGATCGAAAACTCTGCTGCGCTGTGCATTTTAGGAACTAAATTAAATACAACCTGCTGGGACAGGAGAAGAATTTAGGAGGAGATGATGAATCAAATGTCAGCCTAAACTCGCCCATTGTAGACCCTCTTATTCAATTGCTGATGAAAGGGAATCTGAAACTGAGAAACACAATCTTCCACAATTCATTTCATAAGACCTTACCGAGGCAAAGAGGTACCGGATAATTCCACCTCCTCACTGGTCCAGGCATGCATGTGATATGAGCATTTCCCTAGACGACAAAAAACAGATCATTATTTTCAAATCACAAATACTGTGCTTCCAGGAATATATGACAAAACTGTTTGCGAAGAAGTGATCAATGCACAAAATAAGTCAGATGCACTCTATGTTTTAAAAAACCCATTGGCCTCACCTGTAAATAATATCCTTGCTCACACTGGAACATGACAACATCTCCCACCATGTATCGATCCCCTACTTTAATGCCATAGGTCGGAGTCTGAGGCTCTGGACATGTATCTAGGCCAATAGCTGTAAACACACAGAGTTCAAAACTGCTGCAAATATCTGATATTTAAAAATCTCCACAGAATAATGCTGACAGCTACTGTGTGGAAAATATTTCAGGTTGCTGAACTCCTAAAAGGATGGATTTGTATTTTTGCAAGCCTGTGAGGATTTGATGTGCTGTATCTGAAAACATGTGGTTAGAAGGACTGTTTTCTGGCTAATTATTTTATGGATGTAAATGTGGACATCTGGCTCTGTTTTCTGTGGAACAGGTGTCTCTCTCTGGCTCAGGACCTGCAGCCATTCAGATCAATTTGCCAAATTCTGATATGAAAATATGTCTATTGGCAGAGACCACCTCTTTTTTCATTGCCATTCTGCCCTTTGATTACTAGTATCTATCTATCCATCCACCTCTGTCTATCGTTGTCTATCCATGTCTGTCCATCCACAATTCTGTCTTTCTATTGTGTTTATCTATTGTGCCTGTCTATCTGCCATTTGTCCAACTATCCCTTCATTTGTTTACCTGTCCATCCATGTCTATTTGTCCATCCATCCATCCATCCATCCATCCATCCATCCATCCATCCATCCATCCATCCATCCATCCATCCATCCATCCATCCATCCATCCATCCATCCATCCATCCATCCATCCATCCATCCATCCGTCTGTCTTTCTACTGTGCCTGTCTATCTGCCATTTGTCCAGCCGTGATTCTAATGACGCGAAATGCAGCTGGAGGGCAGGAAGTGATTTTTCTCCATAGGAATCAGTAGCGGAAACTCAAGATGCCTGTGTTTTGTGTTGTTTATGAATGCTCAAATCGGTCAAATGGAGAAAACACAAGTACCTTTTATGAAAAATATGTTGTTCATAAGGGGGAAAAGTCAAGAAATTGACTGAAAAACGCAGGAAAAAGTGGCTTGTAAACCTACGTCTGCAGTCGGCAAGCCGATCGGATGCTTGTGTGTGCAAATGGTTAATATAAGATATAATAATATATTAATAAAGACATATATAAATAGATACAAGGTGACCCAGTCTGAATTCACTCAATGCTAAAAGCCACACGTAGACACGATGTAAATAAGATATTATTTGCAGTTCAGAGAGCTTCATTGATTATAAAGGAACCGTGAGATTGTGATATAAAGCATTCGTGATTACATGGAAGCGCAATTTGCTCGTTTTCTAGGCTATAATAAAATCAGAATTTAAATAAAAGTTGGTTTGTGCTGCTAACAGGACCCATGACCACAAACCCTGTATGCAGCAAAGAATAAGGAGTTGACATGCCACATACCTCATATAAATACGGGATTCACTTTCGAAATGGCTTGTTTGCAGTCAGGGTATGTTGCTTAGCCTATATCCACCAACTCAATGGCAGGCATGTATTTACATTTAGTTTAAAAATCGCTCCTCTTTATAACATAAGGATCATGCAACATTTTGTTTTCCTGTTTATACCTTTCTCTTGTTATAGCGTCTAAACCAGTACAGTATGGACTTTTCTCCATCTCATCCGTTCTCTTTTTCAGTCACTCCTGACACTTTGCTGCATACAGGGTTTGTGTACATTGGTCCTAGCAGCACGTCAAACAAAACTTTTATTCACATTCTGAATTGTTTACACCATAGACAGCGAGTAAATAGCACGTCAATATAATCACTAAAAAGCTGTCACTCACTTCAATTTATTGCAATCTCACGATGTTCCGTTATAATCACTGAAGCTCTCTGAACTGCAAATTATATCTTATTTACATCTTGTCTACATGTTGCGTTTAGTATTGAGTGAATTCCGACTGAATTCTTGAGCGGTGGCAGCCCTGAATTAACTATTTATATCTGTATTAATATCTTAATATCTTAATATTATAATTTATATTAACCATTTGCACAAGCATTATCCGATCGGATCCTAGAGACTGCAGACGCAGGTTTACAAGCCACTTTTCCTGTGTTTTTCAGTCAATTTCTTGACTTTTCCCCCCTTATGAACAACACATTTTCGTACATGATAAAATCTCCTTGTGTTTTCTCGGTTTGACCGATTTGAGCATTCATAAACAACGCAAAACACAGGCATCTTGAGTTTCTGCTACTGATTCCTATGGAGAAAAATCACTTCCTACCCTCCAGTTGCATTTCGCACCACAGCAATGACATCATGTGCAAACAACCTATTGTATCTATCTACTGTGTCTGTCTATCTGCCATTTCTCCATCTATCAATCTACTTTTCCATCCATCCGTCCACGTGTTCATTTGTCTATCCATCTATACATTCATCCATCCAAAACAAATTACGTGCACAGAAAATTGAAAAGCTAAAGACTTTTCTAAGAGGTCAAGGTCTAGGGTGGGGTTGTACATGCAGGCTTTATTTAACACAGAGTGTCCTGTTGGACTCATTTGAAAGGAATCAATAGAGTAATGCTGTTACACTCTGCTGTTGTGTCCTACCTGTGTATTCCAGATGGAAGCCTGCTGCTGACACACTGATGTCTGACACAAAGTTCAGGTAGAGGTTGTTAGATGTGCTATTCAGGAGCTGAGGAATGGTGGTTCCTGATAAAGAAGAAACTGTGTTATGCATGCAATGGACTGCAGAAGATTATGAAAAGCTGCAATTCTTTACGTTTGCTGTCAAAATCACATTAGCTGGGGTTGAAATAAGAAACAGATAAAGTGGATTGCCAAGCAAAGATGTTTCGAGCACACCAAAATATGTCCTAAGACCACATCAGAATTGTATTATGGGAACATCTTAAATGTCCATGCTGTGATGAAAAGTTTTGGTACACCTGTTAACATTTGTCTTGTGACACTGCACCCTCACTGTTTTAAATACTTCCTGCTGTACAGTTCAGCTCTGAGGTCAACTTCTGAGCTGCTGGAACCATCTCAATTACTGATCCCGCAGCCCAGCCATAAAAACCTTGACTGTCCCTGAAAGCAAGATAAAGTCACAATTCCCAACAGGACACTATAAAGCAGTGTTTCCCATCCTCCAGGAATAGCCATCACTGTAGACACACAATAGAATCACTGTTCCAAAAACTGTACATTGTCTTATGAAGATAAGAAGACCATTCAGCCATCAGAGCTCAGCAATGACAAGCTGTTAGCATCAGAACACATTCTCTGGCCGCTCTGTTTACAAACAAATAAAGTGCTGAGTGGTGAGGTGCAGTGCCCATTAGATGTCCTGCCAGACATTGCAATTAATTAGCCAGCCAAAAACAGCATGATGTGCCTCCTCCAAGTTTCCTGGCTCCAAAAATTACAAACGATTGACTTTCTTCAAGGTGTGACTCAATTAATGATATCAAGTTCTATCTGGAATCTATTCGAGGAATCTCTGATGTTTTCATTTTAATTAATTTCTTGTAAAAGAAAGAGCAAAGATAATTTAGTTTGAATAGAGGCATTCAATTATTGCTAATGTAATATTAAATAACATTAAATAATGTTAATTAAGACCTGAATAAAACAAACTTATTATGTGGTTTTCTGGAATACTTGATTCTAATTGGTCAATAATGGCAATCAGCAGTGAGATATTTTTGAATAATGATGTTCACCAGGGGAACGCTGCGTAACCAACCTCATTCCTTTTGATTACAAAAATGACCTCTATCCACAGCAACACTTGTTCAGTCTTTAGTCTATTCCTATTCCATAGTTTAACCCCCAAACTCGTGAGTTTATGAATAATTAAATATAATGTTAAATTAAAATAAAATCTACATAAAATTTCTACTAAAAATATGAAATATTTTATTTGTTTACCTACATGTCCTGTGACCATAAACTGATTATTAAACTTTAGAAATATTAAATTAAAATCTCATGTTGTAACAGCTGTAAAAAAAAGTTTGGGAATCACTGCTACATCCCTGCTATATAACAACGAGGGTCCTCTAGAGTGAATTAACATATATGTTCAGCCAAAAGATATCAATCCCAAAACAGGAAAAAGTATGTCTTTTTTTGTTAGTTGAGCTCTCACCTGAATAGCTGCCCAGTCTGGGTGCATTGTTGTCTGCGCCATCATAGAAATCCAGAGAATCCCAATTATGTTCTGTGGCAAAACTCACAACTTGGATCTGATTTATAAATAAAGTAAGCAAATGAGTAAGAAGTGGTAGAACAAAAGAACACACCTACAGGAACAGTAAATCTGAAATAAAATCTTAGAGGTATTCGTATATGTTGACTCATACAACACCATTAAAAATGTAAAAGGTCGGTAAAAACAAAAATATATAATATATCACCGTTTTCACAAAAATATTAAGTGGCACATCTTGTTTTCAATTTAATAATAGCAAATGTAACAGTAAATAATAATAAATATTTCCTGAGCATGTAAACAGCATATTAGAATGATTTTCGAAGCATAATGTGACACTGAAGACTGGAAAAATGACAGCAGAAAATTCAGATTTGCCATCACAGAAATAAATAAATAGATAGATAATAAATTTAAATAGACAGTTATTTTAAATTGTAATAATGTTTACATTACCCCAAATTCTAAACAGAAGTATAGGTGTGAATTTTACACTGTTTTGATACAATGGTTGCTGCTACAACGGCTAGAAACACATATGGTTAGAAACAGAAGGACAGATCATTCAAATTGATTTGATATAATTGTGAAGGTAATTTAAATATATATTGAAGAATATTTTTAGCAAAACAATCCACACTAAGACTATTATTTTAATGCATCATTAAAAATAGAAACCGGGAGACTGTCAACAGAAGTCAAGGCACACTGCAACAGATGCTTCTAGTGCAAATAGCTTCCCTGATTACAATGTACAGTGAGAGTGATTTTTATTAAAAAATGTTTTGTATTTGGATGAGCTGCAACATGCTCCTTGAGTCCAGTGTAAATACAGTGTGAGAATTCAATAAACACTCTTAATGCTCCATAACATAATAACATAATTATTACAATCAGACAAAACAGGCGATGTGAGGAAATAGACTGGCACTGAAGTTTGTAGAACTGTACTCCCCATAATTTCTAAATTAAACATTGCATTATGCATTATTAAATAGACATTAAGAATTCCCTTTATTGTAGTTTAAACTTTTCCATCACTGACGCTTCTTGTCTGAAACATTTAATTTGAAGAACTTCAAACAAGCTCCTTCACTCACTTGTATTCCAGCTCCCTCAGGAACAGACACCTTCCACACACAGTTGAGGTTGTTATCATAGGGTTCTGGGTAACCCGGGGACAAAATTGTCCCCTTACGCATGATCAGTATCCCTCCGCAAGGCACTGCGAAGACGAATCAAAAGACAGGAAAGTGTGTTACAATGAGCATTAACTTTCAATTAAATGGAAGGAATTCATCAGCCTAGGTACAAAAGAAGCAACTTCTGATTATTAATCAAAGCTAACTTTTTTGTATGATTACTCACAACTAGGCCTTGATGCCTTACCACCTTTAAAATATACTTGTTTTTTTAAACTGATACTGAGTAGGTGTTGCTATGCTCCTGTAATCAGCTTCCAACTAGGTTTTCATTTAGGTAAACTAAAAATAATTATTATAATGAGATGAAAAAATGTCATTGTATTAGAGCACAATGAAAAATAGCAATGGAAAAAATATATGATAAAAAAGATATACAAGATATATGATATGATTCTTGAAAATTGTGTCACCATTTACTCACCCTTAAGTTGTTCAAAACCTGTATGAGTTTCTTCTGTTGAACACAAGATATGAAGAAGTTGACCAAACAGTAGACAGGAAACATGGATATTTTTCTACCATCAGCTGTTTGGTTACTAACAATCTTCAACAGAGTGTTCGACAGAACAAATAAACTAATTTAAAACAACTTGAGGGTAAGAAAATTATGATAAAATTTAGATTTTTGGAGAACCTTTAAAAATCACATGTAGCATAGAAATGTTAGGAAATAATGTGTAATATGTTGCATCTCTCCCACAGGAGAAGCCTGACTTAGCAATTTTCTCCTGTTTGCTGAAGTGCTGCCAACTATTGTCTTTAGCAGCACAAGACTGGATCTGTCAATAACAAAGCGCAGGCTGCTATCTGACTCTGGCAGGGCAGAACTGTCTTTGTTATCCTATGCTTAGGTAAGATGCTATCTGTCAAGGACAAGGAGATAATATAGAGGTCAAAGCAATCACTTTGTTTAAACAGCTACGAGCGGTAGGGACATCCTGATTGATGTGCCACATTGCCGAAAAAAAAGATACAGAAAAGGAGCGGGACAGAGAGCGAGAAGAAACAGGGAGGCTAGATATGGAGCAGGACTCAATATATCGGTGTAAGATTCTTAAATTATTAACCAAATTCACTTCCCTGCAATTTTTCACTTCCCTGCCCATTCATTTTTAATCTGTGATGTATAGAATGCACCATGTACTTAGGTAATCATTTGAAATATCGCACGTCCTAATTTAGCTGAGTTAGATGTGTTCCTGGATCAACATATATTGTTGACCCTGGAACAACATTTTAATCCAAAATGTAATCTTGACCATTTACCTAGACCTAAACCTAACCTTAACCATGTGTAATCCCTAAAATCAGAGGAAATGAAAGATGAATGACACTGATGTGCAAGCACCAAACACCGATTGTAAGCCTAAATTTCACAAAAATTATAAACTTGTTCTTCAAATCTGATCGGTTAATAATCAGATTTGAATGGTTAATGTTGTTCCAGGGTCATTAAAGATGTTGATCCAGGAACATATTGCACTTGGTAAAATCAGGTTCTGCTGAAATATCACAGATCGCTGAGCTTTCAGGCAGAATACACAGAGATGAGCAGAGAAATAAAACAAATTGTGACACAATAAAGCAGATGCCTGACATAAGAATGGTTGAACATAACATAGGTGTGACTCCTGAAAACAAAAATTACAATGACTGTCTTGGTAACTGTTTGAACGTCTGGTGGCAACTACTAAAAACAAACTAGTCATCGTACTATTGTATTGAAATACTGGAGGAAAAAAGCTTTAATTCAGATTTAGCTTAGATTAGATTTAAATGGATAATATGATAATATATACTATAAAAAAGTTTTTTTAAAGGATTTAATTGACTTAAAAGTGACAGTCAAGGCTTTTTACAATTTAAAATAAATGCTGTTCTTTTAAAATCATTATTCATCAAATATCACGGGTTCCACAAAAATATAAAAAATATTCAACATTGACAATAAGACAAAATGTTTATTGAGCACCAAATCAGCATATTAGAATGATTTCTGAAGGATCATGTGACACTGAAAACTGGAGTAATTGCTACTGAAAATTCAGCTTTCCCATAACAGGAAATTACATTTGAAGAATATTACAATAGAAAACAGTTATTTTAAGTTGTAAGATGACTGTTTTACTGTATTTTTTTCTCAAATATATCAAACATATACAGGTGAGCATAAGAGACTTCTTTCAAAAACATTAAAATAACTTACCTACTGAAACTAGAAAAACCTTAAGAAAAACCTTAAGTTCTATTGACTGAAAGACCCTTTAATGGGTACTCTATTCAGTGCCTGATAATAAATTTAATTTAGTCACAAATCACATTACGTAAAGTTTTTATTAAATATATTCCATCCAGCTAGCCTGCTATTTCAACAGCCACTAACTGATTAGCCTGACTGCTCAACACAGTTACCTTGTCGATTAGCCTTGTCTTAGCATACTGGAACATGGTTGGCCTGCTATCTCAGCTATTTTGGGTTTGTGTACTGGGAGGGTTTCTTTTTACCTAGCCTAAATATGACCAAAATCTATAGTGAAAGAGAAAGAAATGCTAGCAGAGACACTATCAAGCAAAACAAAGAGGCTTGTTAAAATCAGACTTGTATACTACTAAACATCTCTCTGAGACTTGAGTAAACAGCTGAAGAGGTGTCTGTTTGTATCATGATACTTGGCTTTAGTAGGGCTGCTTTGTCAGCCTCAGCCTGCTTCCCTGTGCTAACTGCAACAAAATCTGCTTAATTAACTCTATTCACCTAAAAGAAACTCTCTGTCACATTTGGCACAGTTTTACTTCAGCTTGCATTTTGTTTCGCAGTGATGTATCATTCAGCTAACTATGCTTGATTACACAACCAAATCTGTGAAAACAAAAGACCACATCGATTGTGCATCACTCTCAGGGGCTGGCGAGGTTTGAACTTACCGACGCAAGTGGGCAACGTGTCGTTCCACTGAGCCAGAGCATCAGGGACGGTTTCACAGTGAATGGCAGTGGAGCCGTGAAGCGTGTAGCCTGGGTTACACTCGAACATCACCGATGCGCCCACGGCGAAGTTGTTGCCAATGCGTTTGCCGAAACGAGGCTCTGGAACAGAGCTGCACTGTGTGGCACTGGTCCTTGGTACGGCTATGACAAGAGTGTACAACAGAAACATGCAAACTTAGAGAGTTTCACCTCATACAGGAGTGTTTTTCGTTTCTATTTACAATGAAATGGCATTGACTGTGGCTCAATGCTTTAGAGGTGAAGTAGTGGCAGAATTGTATTTAATCAAAAATAAATAAATAAAATAGGCATCTGTTAGAGTAAGACCTTTATTCAATGTACACATCTTCCTTTAAAAAGACTCAATTGGAAACTCATACTAGCCACAGTAAGTGGAACAAACACAACATGAAAATGTCAGGCCTTGACCTGCTAATTAATTCTGGAATCAACTAGTTTCCTTTAATTGTAACATCGCAGATATCGTTTTAAATGCTAGTTTAAATCACTGCTAAACCAAATCAAACACATGTATAACTGTGTATCTTAAATGGAAAAAACCCTTATCAATCTAAACAGTGAGGAATATAATAATTAAACTGGAACAGACAAGTTTTTGGACTTGTTGTTCAGTCACTTAGAGGCTGAGTCAGTTTGATTAACCCTGACCCCCACACATCTTTTTTTTTTGGTACTTTGGGAGTCAAAGCAGTAAAAGATATCCAACATGCTTTATAACACAGGGCATTACATTTCAAGGTCTCGTGTGGCTCTTTAAAGATTTTAAAACAATATGTAGTTATTGTTTTCATTTAAAAAATGAAGTGTTGAGCATAACATAATACAGAAATAAATAAAATATAACAAAACAAATAACGCTGTAAAAATTCCATGCCCCATTCAGTAAAGAAAGGCTACAGGAAACCTTTATGATACATTCAACTGTCCTAAAACAAATGTCCTCTATAATTATATGTTTTGGAATACAGATATGAAATACTGACCAGGAAGTACCAAAAATATTCTCAATAGTCTGTATAAATAGAGTAAATATAAACATATACATTTTTGATAGAGCTGAAAACTGACCTTGGTAGACAAAATGAAAGCCTTTGGCAGTTTCCGGTCCAACTGTAGTAAACTTGATAGTTATTTGATTTCCTGTACTCAAGGGCAAAGACTCGCCTGGAAAACAGACAAGGAGAAAATACATCTTAAAATTGCATTTCGGAGTGATCTGTACACATCAAAAATCATTGCACTGAGCAACATTTTGGCTTCTTTTGGCTTCAAAAGCTTCTGATATAGAAGTATATTTGCAGAGGGGAAATGCCTGAATAGAAGGTCTCTTTTTACTTTGAACTCCCATGTGGCTGTTCAATCAAATGGCAATAACTGCCTTTCAGCTAAAAAGCCACTGAAGGATGCCTCTATTTACTACTGGATGGTCCAACAGATGTGATGAACACAGATTATGAAATAAACACACAGAATTCGTTCTGCTTCGTCACTAGTGGCAGTTATTTTTCTTCTTTCATGGTATTTCTTTCTTCCTAAACTGACCATGCCTTTTTAAAACAGGATTTGTTTTGTAATGTTCTGAATATATTCAGTGTGTTGAAGCTATGGAACAGATATCAAATGACTTAATGCAGTCCTGAAGCACAGAAAATACAACATCAGTTATTTGTGCACATCTTTTATGTTTTGCAATAACAGTATCACACCTGAACAATGGCTTGTGAAGAATGGTAATGCATTCAATTTAAGTATGTACCTGAGTGAGACCCAGAGAGAGAAGACAGCAGAGAGGACTGCTGTGTTGTCCCATCATAAATGTCCACAACATCATTCAATGATGTCTGGAACAGGACAAACTGTCCAAATAGAACTAAAGGGGGAAAAACAGAAAAAGTGTCATAATATTTCATAAAATAATGGCATAACATGACAATAATTATGTACTGTACTCAAACCCAAGTGACCCCTCGGCTGTTAAGGTCTCAGCTGGAAGCTTACAAACAGCAAAATTGTCTTGAAAGGCTTTCTGCCTGTATTCTTCATTTACTTCACATATTCAGATTCCCAAGTAGATGCTACTAAGTACTCGTACGCAAGAACATTACGCAGAATAATTTTTCTTCAATAGATCTGTGCATTTTAACTAGCGAGATCTCTCGGAGGTAATAAGCCAGTATGTTTATTTAATTATTTTAAATTGGCTATAATGCTGTAAGATATCCCTATTATGTGTTGTACCATGCTGAGTGCTACTGTGCATTGGTTTTGTCCTCCGCTGGGCGCACTTGTTACAGTCTCATTTGCTGTCCGATGCTTTGATGTTTCCACCATTAGGAGAAAATCATTAGTATGCTACTCATCATCATTACATCAAATCCCTACTCTACAGTATATCTTAAGGATTATAGAAGAACAAAACATTGTGCGACAACCACAACTTTGGAAAAAAAAGTTTTATTAATTTGGATTCTACTGACCAAACTGGTATCTCTCTCTAATTTTCATGGTGAAATTTATTGAAAAAAAGGCTTTAAATATAGAAACCTCAAGCGTCAAAAATTAATTCTGGCCACAAATAGAGTTGATATAAATGGAGTGAATGGACAGATTTCAGGGCCACTGCTGTCTCAGACTATATCCTTAACAGTGTTTTTAAAATATGGTACAGATTCCAGTGATTCACCAGGGCTCTGAGGATCAACGGAGCACCTCATATTCTCAGCATAGCTACTGTGTGATTAAACAGTTCTCTGTTTGGTAATACAAGCATGTAATCAGAGCCGATCCTCCCTATAGGCAAAGTATGCAAGCTGCGTAGGGCACCCTGAAACACCAGGGGGCCCCTTGCTCTCAAAGATGATTTAATTTTAGTTTCGTTACTGAATTTGGCCAGCGTTTATGAAAACATAAATATTCATTTATTTTAATGTGGTACGCAGTTGCCCTTTCTACGTAAAATCAGTCAAATCATGTAACGTAATTGTTGTACAGTCTCTTGCTCGAGACAAAAATAAAGACAAAGAAAAAAACGAGTTGAAAGCACACCGAGCAGAGCAGAGGCACTGTTTCTCAAGTGCTTTCAGTGAGCGCAAGACAAGACTGTGTGAACACGGACAAAGGCATTTTATTCATTCATAACTCATCCACCCCCCATACACACTTTTGTGTAGGGCCCCCAGAAGTCTAGGATCGGCATAGTGTGTAATTAGACTCTTGCAGAAACCAAATCTGAAAAAAAAAGATTTATTTGTCATTGGAGGTAAACAAAGAGCTTGATTACCTGGACCTGATTGGCTTTATTGGCATCACATACAGTGGCACATGCTGTGCACTTCTAGACAACAAATGGCATTTTTCACTGGCTTGATTTCACTGATTAACATAAAAAACAAAGTAATATTATATAAAATAATCATATCAAATATCAAAAATATTGGTCAGTGAAATCACAACTGAAGGCACTGGAATACTTTGTTATACTTCGATGTCTGTAACCCTTTTCTTATAAAATGACTTCCACTCAGTGGCGGAGCCAGGATGTTTTTATATGGGTGGCCAGGGAGGGGCCAGCAACCAGCCTGGGGTGGCACAGAAATCTTCATTATTTCAATATAAAAATGTGGTTGACTATAAAGTACTAGACTATTTTAGTGCCTAAAACACAGCTGAATACAATTAATTTCTACTTAATTGTAATTGAGATATTTGTGAATTATTATATCAAGTAATACTGGGTGAATATGACAATTGTTGTATTATTCCTCACCTCCAGGTATTTTAATAAAGGGGTTCACTATAGCTTTATTGCTCTGTCAGTTTGGTTCTGGCACTCAAAACCCCCAAAAACTTGTTCTCTAACATTATATACTCATGGATGAGACATGCAGTTGGTGATAAGAATGCGAAAAAGGGCGGAAGACAAGAGGACATAAATGCCAGATTGTAAAATTAGTTTTATGCATTTAAATGGTGTCATTTTGGTTTGTACTTTTAAAATTAATGACAAAATAGTGCATATTTCGTAGTATAAGTGCACTGTGCTCACATTTACTTGTGCATTCAATTACAAATTAAAATACATATCAACTTGCACCTTATTGCGATCTAGAATTGCACGATAGCCTATATTTTAATATGCATTTGAGAGACGTTCTGAAATGTAATGCATGCAGGCACAGTTTGCAGCTTTAATCGCCTTTTTGGTAATTTCATGTCTTAACTGACGACAGAAATACGTTGTGTGCTCTTTCTTGTGCGCTTATTTATGATGACGCGATCAGATGACGGCATGCGCTGTGAGCATAGGGATGGCTGACAGGACAGGAAAGTTGGTTTTACTGACAAATAGCCTAACAGCATCTCACTGTTCTACTGAAGCTCATTTGGCTGGTGTACCTTTTCCGTGCTCATTTGACTCGTGCCTGGGGCTGAGGCAAAGCTGCAGTTGACCCTGTCTGAAAAGTCTTCTAATTGATGTGGATACATAAAGGCATTTCTTGTCAAGGAAAAGAGGACAAAAACGTCCCAGGTTACGTATGTAACCATGGTTCCCCGAGGAAACGAGACACTGCATCGGAATGCTTTAGGGCAGGGCTTCTCAAAGTCCGGACTCCGGTCTGGATCCGGACCGGGAGGGAATTCAATCCGGACCCACCTCCACTTGATATTTCAAGCGCACTCGTATCACTCAGACCTCCGTGCGGCAAGCGTGGCACACACACACACCGGGCTGTAGAACCCGGACTCTCTGTCGAGAGGAGGGACGACCTCGATGGCCTCCTTCCTCAAGAGAGAGATAATTTCTTGTTCTAATACCAGAGCCTGCTTGGGACTCACTAATGTGAGAAATACTCCTTTGAAATGTGGTGGCGGAGCGCCAAACTGAATACGATAACCTTTCTCTACAGTCTGCAGGACCCAATGAGATACATAGGGCAGTCGTTGGCCTAATGGATAGAGCGTTGGACTTGAAACCCGAGGTAACCCAAGGTTGTGGGTTCGAATCCCAGCTCCGACAGGAAGTCCACGACTGCTCCCCGGGTGCTGCACAGTCGGCTGCCCACTGCTCCAAGTGTGTACACTTGGATGGGTTAATTATACATTATACTCATTATACTCTGTATAATTGTGTATGTGACAAATAAAGCTCATCCGAGCTTAATTTGTTTGTTGTTGTTGTACATTTGGCAGTAGATTCCACGCTGCTAAATAATCTACTAAGGGAGCCAGTCTCTCGAGTTGGTACACGGTTGGGGCTGCTCCCTTCTCTAAGAGAGCCCTCCGGAAGCGAAGCGTACGCAGTGGTAACCGCTCACAATACGGACAGCCTGCCCCCTCAAGAGCCGACTCTGCGTGCTTCACTCCCAAGCAGACCACGCACAGACTGTGTGTATCCCCGCTCATGATATAACGTGGGCAGGGAGGAACACACAGTCTGTAATGTGATCTACTTTCGCCCTTTCTTGTTTTACAAGATGCCTTTGACATGTCTGCTTCCTTGTCTTTTTCTTTCTTATTTCTTTATTTTTCTTTCTTATGTCCTATCTTTCTTTGACGAACGACAGTAAATAGACTCACAAAACATATACGTGACTGACACACACAGAGAGCTTTGCTGAATGACAGAAGGCTGGCGCCGACTGCACCTCTTGCCATAAATTTTGACTGATTACACATATGATTCAGAGCTGGATATCGCTGATGGCGTTCCCCTAAAGCGTTCCAACGCAGCTCGAAGTTCCCGATGGGGAAATGCAGTTTTGAGCAGGGTGGCCAAGCTTAGATCAGTGGTGGCCACGGCCACCCCTGGCCACCCCCTGGCTCCACCACTGCTTCCACTGGCTTAGGAAGGCAAAAACTAAGACAAAAGCTGTGTACAAATGGAAGGAAACATTGTACCAATTTAAGTTAAAAATCTATTTAAGATCTGGCAAAACCAAACCAAACCAAACAGTTCCTACCTATGCAGAGTGTTCCAACTCTCTTATGAAGTTTACTTTCAATTCAGATGCTACCACAGACGGCAGGTGCCTATGTAGGCAGTAGGCAGATTTCTACACTTGGAATTGAACTACGGTATAGTGTGCATTGTGGGTACTTATACAATTAGACTTATTGAAGGTGGCTGCAAACTCTAGAAAATGAATCATGGCTCATCAAGTCTGTTGCCAGTGTGTGCAGGGAGTACTCTTGTCCCCTATGCCTTTCATAAGAACAATAGAATGGAAGATAACAGCGGTCCTCAATGCATTATTCTTGAGTTTCCCCATCTCCAAGGCTTTAGCGATGCCAAGTCAATTACCACTTCATGTCAGAAAACCATTGTACCCGTGAAGGTTTTGCTCACATGCACCAAACAAAATGGGGCAATGAGAAGATACAAATCAATTTGGAAGGAGTAAAATGCAATGATATTGTGCCAGGTTACAGTTTATTTATTCATTTATTTTATAGTTTGAATTTCAACAAAAGACACACCAATTCATTTTACTTTTTACACACCAATTAATAATGTACAAGGCTTAAGTAGTACACGGTTGTAATCATACTCAACCCATTATAATTACATTAGGCCAGGGGTCACCAATGCATCATCTTGCTACTCTGGGAAAGTTTTAAAGATGAAGACAGGGTGACATCTTTGCCAGGGACTGCTTTTGTAAAGTGAAGCTGAGAGAAATTGTGCTTAAAATGTACTGTTCTAGAACAACAAAATGTATTTATGTAATATTCATATGACATGAAAATGTAATGTCAAGTAGCAGAACTCAAAATGAGTACATCTATTTTACAATACAATGCATGTCAAGTGCAAAATGTGTTTTGCAGTTGCACTAAAGTGCATTTTAGTAAGTACGGCTCAAAATAAGTATATATTTATGTGTTTCAGATGTCAGACTACTATAAGTGCTACTAAATTGAGTCAAAAAACTTGATGCATTTAGGACACTAAATAAATATCAATTAAATACATTGAAGCTGCAATCACTTCTAAATACCACATTAAGTAGGGTTAATGCTCAAATATTAAAATAGTTTTAGTTAGTCACTAGATGGGAATTTAGACTAGAGCCCTGCATTTAGGCCTGTTTTACGCTTCTCCTTATTTTTATATTATAGACAGCCATCAATTAGTGATGAAACAAAAATGCCGCTCTGGTGGAAACAACACGAGTCCATGCTGCCATGACTGAGAGCGGCTCAATGGTGTTTAGAGTCAGCGCAGCTGAAGGGTTCTGCATCCAAACACGCAATAAATAAAAATAAGGAGATATTTAAATTATTTACTAATACACTACTAGTGTTTTCTGTGTCGCAAAGATGAAGATGATGATCCTGATTCACCATTTCCTCATTAGACGCGGGAGAGAAGTGCATCACGGATTATGAAAAAAAATAAAAAAACTTTTTTGATTTGATTTATTTTGTTAAGTAGTAATTTAAAGCTTTCTATATATATATATATATAATGTCTTTGATCTATATATCTATAGATTTTATTTTAGGCAAGTCATAATGATTTGAGAAGGCATTTTTCTAAATGAACTTAATAAAAAAATGAAATGAAATATAATCACTTTGCCATGATATACAAAACTGAACTATTTTAATAGCAGAAACGTACTCGTTACTATCGTAACCTCGGTTCCCTGAGATATGGGAACGAGTACTGCGTCGAAGACGCTGTATGGGAAAAAAAACTTTTTCCTCTTCAACTGAAGCCTATTTCAATCACGCAGTTATAATTGGACGTTGATTGGTTCATCTAGTATAAGAAAATGAAACAATCCACGGTGATGGCGAGTGAGCCAATGGCTATTCAGCCCGCCATAGCCCACCAAAATGGGATGGGCATCTGGCTATATAATCAGCCGCTCTAGCTACTCAGATTTCTTCGAAGGAAGCAACCGAAGCGTGCAGTTCATAGGACGGCCAGGAACGCAGTACTCGTTCCCATATCTCAGGGAACGTCTCGGTTACGTATGTAACCCTCGTTCCCTGAAGGAGGGAACGGAGACGTCACGTCGGAGGACCGGCGGGTGGGATATCGCTTAGAGACCAATCCACTTCGAGTGTAAACTAAAGCGAGCCAATGCACATTGGCATGCGATTATTGCATCCAGCTGCCGCTGATCACAGCGTGAGCATAAATAGGCAGCAGGTGCAGCGCATATTCAGGTTTTCGCTGAGGAGCCGAGCCGGGACCGCCGCTCAGCGGTGGTACAGGAGCCGTGGCGGACGGGAGCGTGGACGTCTCCGTTCCCTCCTTCAGGGAACGAGGGTTACATACGTAACCGAGGACGTTCCCTATCAGTCGGTCACTCGACGTCCGTCGGAGGACCGGACGAATTGGGATCTACCAAAGGCCACGGATACTGCCCTTCCAGTGTCCCGTGGAGGCCTCCTGTGCCATTACTTTTTGGCGCAGGTTAGGGCCCCATAGGAAGATCCATTACTGTTGCTATGGCACTACCCACTCAGTAGGACTGGATAACACTGGGAACGTGCCGTTCAGCTCAGAACAGGAACGCTGCGGAAGCCCTTACCTTCCGAGGGAGGTTCAGAGGCAGTTACACATATGGACAATAGTCAGATGCATATGGAAGATTGGAGGTGATTGTAACCTCTTGGAGTAGCAGGAAGTCTGCCGGAAACACGGGCTCTAAGGCTAACGTGGAAATACACATATGGGATCCGAGCGGTCTCTACATATGGAACCCAGCCCTCTACCGGTTCTCAGGGATTCATCGAGTGAGGGCCTGGCGCCGGGCAGCTCCGCCACGTCCAGCTGCCGAGGGATGGAGGAGCTCGACAGGGTCTACAGTTGGACTCTCTGGAGCAGTTTTTAGCAAGCCGACCGAAACCGGGGCCCTCAGTGCTTCTACACGTTTGAGGTGAGAACACAGGAGGAAACCGGTTCCACACGAAGGCTATAGAATCTAGCGAATGTGTTAGGGGTCGCCCAGCCCGCAGCTCTAATATCTGTCAGTGAGGCGCCACAAGCCAGCGCCCAGGAGGGCCCTACACTTCTCGTGAGTGAGCTCTCAACCTGAACGGGCAAGGCACACCCTGTGCCTGATAAGCCAGGGTGATGGCATCCACTATCCAGTGGGCCATCCTCTGCTTGAGAGGCGGCATTCCCTTTCTGCCGGCCTCCGTGACAGACAAGAGCTGGTCTGAGGTCCTGAAGCTTTGCGTCCTGTCAGCGTAATGTCTCAATGCTCGGACGGGACAAGCAAAGCCAGGGCTGGGTCTGCCTCCTCCGGGGCAGCGCTTGCAGGCTCACCACTTGGTCTCTAAATGGAGTAGTGGGAACCTTGGGCACATAGCCTGGCCGGGGCCTCAGGATTATCTGGGAATCCGCCCGGTCCAAACTGTAGGCACGAATCGACCGAGTGCAGGTCCCCAACCCTCTTGATGGAGGCCAGTGCAAACAGGAGCAGAGTTTTCATTGAAAGAAACTTGGGCTCGACTGTCTGCAAGGGCTCAAACGGCCCTGTTGTAGTGCTCTAAGCACTAAGGACAGGTCCCAAGAGGGTATAGAGGGGGCGTGGAGGATTCAGCCTTCTAGCCCCCTAAGGAACCGACCCAGTCATGTTTCCCCACCGACTTCCCTTCCACAGGGTCGTGGTTGGCAGCAATGTGACCGGCCACGTAGACCTTGAGGGTGGAGGAGACAGCCTTCGCTCAACCCTTGCTGCAAGAAGGATAGCACGACTCTGATCGGGCATCTCCGGGGGTCTTCTCTGTGAGAAGAGCACCATTCGACGAACAGGTTCCACTTCAAGGCGTAAGCGTGTCTCGTAGACGGTGCTCTCGCCGAAGTGATGGTGTCAACTACCTCTTGGGGTAGGTCACCTAGAACCTCCGCGTCCCGTCTAGGGACCAGACATGAAGTTTCCAGAGGTCTGGACGGGTGCCATAAGGTGCCCGTCTCTGAGTCAGTAGATCCTTCCTCAGAGGAATCTGCCAGGGAGGGGCTGTCACGAGGAGCATCAGCTCTGGGAACCAAGTCCTGGTAGGCCAGTATGGTGCCACGAGCAGGATCTGCTCCTCTTCCTCTCTGACCTTTGCACAGAGTCTGTGCGAGAAGGCTCACTGGGGGAAATGCATATTTGCGAAGGCCCGCGGCCAGCTGTGTGCCAGTGCGTCCGTGCAGTGTTCCATCGGTCAGGAGTAGAACAACTGGCAATGCGGCGTCTCTAGGGACGCGAACAGGTCTACCTGTGCGAGTCCAAAACATCGCCAAATCAGCTGGACCGTCTGGGGATGGAGTCTCCATTCTCCGGTGCAGCTCGTGACAGCTCTCGGCTGTCCGGTTGAGCAAGCCCGGGATATGAATGGCGCGGCGACCTCAGATGCTTCCGACTCCAGAGGAGGAGGTGGCGGGCGGTTGTGACATGCGGCGGGGCGTAGACCACCTTGTCGGTTGATGTACGCAACGGTCGCCGTGTTGTCCGTCGGACTAGTACATGCTCGCCTCGTGGCGTCTCTTGAGACGGTTCAAGGCCAGGTGTACTGCCAGCAACTCCAGGCAGTTGATGTGCCAGTGCAGTTGGGGACCCGTCAAACCCCTGACACTGCATGCCCGTTGAGCGTGGCCCCAGCCCTTGGCGGGCGTCTGTGTAAACCACAGCGTGCCTGGAGACCTGTTCCAGGGACACTCCTGCCCGAATGAAAGGTCTGACCACGGGTGAAGGTTTGGCGGCAGGCTGGAGTGACTTGGACCCTCAGCGTGCCGCTCTGCCACGCCCACCTCGGGACTCGGCCATGGAGCCAGTGTTGAAGCGGTCTCATATGGAGCAGCCCCAGCGGCGTGACCGCCGCCGCAGCCGCCATATGCCCCAGGAGCCTCTGAAACCGTTTCAGTGGTGCCGCGTCCTGTTCTTGAATGTATTCAAGCAGTTCAACACCGACTGAGCGTTCCTGCGTGGTAGGCGCTGTCTGATTGACCGAATCCAAACTCCATACCGAGAAAAGAGATCCTCTGCGTCGGCAAGAGTTTGCTCTTTTCCCAGTTGACCCAAAGGCCCAACTGGCTGAGGTGCGAGCACCAATCCCTGTGTTCGCATGATCCTGAGACTGAGCCAGTATGAGCCAGTCGTCGAGGTAGTTGAGAATGCGCACGCCCTGTTCTCTCAAGGGAACAAGGGCTGCCTCCGCTACTTTCGTGAAGACACGGGGCGATAGGGACAGCCCGAAGGGCAGGACCTGTACTGATATGCTCGTCCTTTGAACGCAAACCGCAGGAATGGCCTGTGGTACGGAAGGATCGACACATGGAAGTACAGGTCTTCAGGTCAATGCTGCAGACCGAACTTGGGGACGGATGCATCCGAAGACGCGGTTCTGCATGAGCATCAAGATGCGCAGACCCAAGATTGGTCGTAACCCACCGCTTTTCTTGGGCACAATGAAGTAAGGGCTGAAAAACCCTGCCTTCATATCGGCTGGAGGGACCGGTACCATCACGTCCTTCGCCAGTAGGACAGAGATTCCTCTCACAAGTCATGGGCATCGGCTGCCTTCACTGCTGTGAGGTGGATGCCCTGAACTTGGGAGGACACCGGGCGAACTGAATCGCATAGCCGAGTCAGATGGTCCTCAGGAGGCAGCGAGACGGCTGGGCAGCTCCCGGCACCCAGACACCGTACAAGCGGGACCATCGGGACCACCGACGTACCCGCAGTAGGGCAGCGAGGTGGAATGCAGGGACCTGGCCCGTGGCGGACCGTGGAGGGGTCTGAGTGTGCGGTGCACGTTTACCTGCTTCCATAATTTGGCAGAGGGTGCGTGAGTAGCCTTTGATGACGCTCTCGAACCGCCCACTGCTGCCTGCTGGCGAGAGGGAGGATGAGTGTGGTCCGAAGTTGATTCGTCCATGACTCTCCAAGCCCTCTTGGGACCCAGAGACAGAAACAACCGCTTCCTGTCGAGATTTTTGAAAAAAAACTGATTATCCACCCGGCCCTCCTCCGGGGGAGGAGAGATGCACTTACCCTCTCCCAAGCAGTTCCTCTCTCTGGGTCACCCGTCCGAGGCCTCTTGCTCCTCTGCTTACCGCCAGTGACGGGGCCAGGACGGGCGGGCAGCCTGCCTACACCTAGCTCTCTGGCACCGCTTTTGGAGGCTGCTGCGGATGCGGTGCGGGAGCAGGGGTGGATGCAGGGGCCGCCTCGGCGACGAGCAGGCTGGGCGCTGCAACAGGCGGACGGGTGGAGGCAGCAGCTGCCCGCCGAGGCAGGAAGTGTTAGATCGCCTCAGTCTGCTCCTGTGCAGCCGGGAACTGCTGGGCCAGGTTACCGGCTGCGTCGCCGAAGAGGCCAGTCTGGGATACAGGAACCTTGAGGAACCGACTTTGTCGGCGTCCCTATGTCAACCAGACACAGCCAGAGGTGGCTCCTGGACCACAAGTGTGGACATCGCACGACCCAGAGACCGTGCCATAACCTTCGTCGCTCGTGGCGCGAGGTCAGGTGCGGTACGGAGCTCTTCTCAGAACTTCCGGATCGTAACCACCCCCATGCATGTCCCTCAGTGCTTTTAGCCTGAAAAGAACCTGCAGTAATGCCGTAGCATTAGGTGGAGGCAGCCTCTCCACAGGCCACATAAGCCTCGCCGGATGAGACCAGACGAGTACCTACAGGCCCGGAAGAGGAGGCACGGTTTGCCCTGCCGGGTGGAGACAGTATAGGGACACACTTGCATCGCAACTGACCGCTCCACTGGGGGACCCCGTAACTAGCTGCACCACCGAGGGTGGTGAGGAGGAGGAGTTAGCAGGTCGGTTTCTGGCAGTAAAGGTGCCGTCCACGACCTGTAAGCCCCTCATGCACGTCCGGGAGAGGCACCGGGCAGGGCGCTGAGAACCAGCACACGCTACCCGAGAAACCAGTCGTCCAACCTCGAGGGTTCGGGACACAGTGGCTTTCTCCACTCGAGCCCTACCCTTCCGGTGGCCGGGAAAGCATAGCCGTCACTTCCAGATCCGACTCAGGCATTGCTACCGCCGAGCGGCAACGCAGCCGAATCTTCCTCTCCAGAAGCTCCGGCTCACCCTCCGATGCAGCGATCGACATCTGGTCGCCGGGAGGAGCACCAAGGATACTGCTGGTACGCTCCTTTTAGAGGGCCCAGCACGCCCATTGGCAGCTCAACTGGTTGCGGAGCGCAAGAGGAGCGATGGTCCCCTGAGGGTTTGCCACCACTGTAGTCCTCAGACCAGCCGTGCTACCGCCTGAAGTAGACCTCGCCTGTCTGCAGCCAGGACGAGAACTAGATCGAGACGGAGGCAACTTTTTTTTTTTTTTAGCTCCGCCCCTTTGTCGAGGTAACGGAGCCTGGCCGCAACTCCGAGATGAGCATCCACAGTGAGAAGATGACTCATCCACGAACGCCACCTCAGCGTGCTGCCCCAGGCACGTGAGGCAGCGAACGTGACCATTCACCCAGCGCCAGGCAACGACCGCATCCAGAAACGCACGGGTGACACGTTGTCTGAAGCAAAACCCAACTCGTCTTTATAAAGACGCAACGTCAAGTTTGCCAGATGCAACATCGTCTTTAAAAAGACGCACCCGTGAATGCTCTTTTAGGGAAAAAACTCTTTTAGCATGCTGAAGCAAACAGGGGAGATGGTCATTTGCAACACAAACAGGGGGTAGTGCAGCCTGATGTGTGCAGTCCACTCGACATGGGAAGAACCACCACCGCTGTAGTGCCGTACCACCAGCACGAGAGTCCTCCGAAGAGCGTGCTCAACTCGTTGAATTTACTCGTTCAGCAGAAGTCAGGAGCAGAACGAAGTAACCGCTCGGCTCCGAAGCGAAAAGCTGAATATGCGCTGCACCTGCTGCCTATTTATGCTCACGCTGTGATCAGCGGCAGCTGGATGCAATAATCGCATGCCAATGTGCATTGGCTCGTTTAGTTTACACTCGAAGTGGATTGGTCTCTCTAAGCGATATCCCAATTCGTCGGTCCTCCGACGTGATGTCGAGAGTGACCGACTGATAGGGAACCCAGGTTACAATAGTAACCGAGTACGTTCCCTTTCGAGATCTCACTCGTACTCCTGTATGGGAACCATTCTAATCACGCCGTGCTATGATGTGGAACGACTCAAACCCAAGACTCACGTGGGATTAGACCCAGGGGAGTCCGTAGAATATACCAAGCACAGGGTGAGCCTAGAGGGTCATCCGTGGCTCGGGTGTCGTCCCATAAGGATACTTGGTGTCAATATAGTTTATGGACTGACCAAGCAAAAGAGGGGGCTTGAACAATGTTGGTCAAGTGAACCTGGAAGATCGCTATTAAGCAGAAAGGGACCGCAGGGACATCCAGGTTGTAAAACCTTACAAATGTGGATGGCGAGGACCAGCCGGCCGCCTCACAAATACCTGACATGGACACCCCGCTGGACAACGCCCAGGAAGAGGCGATGCCTCTGGTGGAGTGGGCTCTGACCCCGATGGGGCACCGTGAATGTAATAGCATCCACTAACCACCTAGAAATTCTCTGCTTCATAACAGGGCCACATTTAGTGTGGTTACAGAAGTCAAGAAAAAGCTGTTCTGACTTTCTGTATGAGGCAGAACGCTCAATACAGACTTTCAGGGCCCTCACGGGGAAGAGCAGGGATTCCTGGCTTGACTCGCTTGACCGACACCAATGCTAACAGCAGGGCAGTTTTCAGCGAGAGCACTCTGAGGCTCGAGGATTGCAATGGTTCAAATGGGGGCCCTCGTAAAAACTGAATTACCGCACTATCTCTGCCCACGAGCAGCCAGCAATAGGGGCGTGGAAAGCCACTATTGCTGCCACGTAAACTTTAATGGTGAATGAAGAGCGCTGTTTGTCCAGCATCTCTTGCAGAAATGACAGAACCACTGACACTTTGGAGGTGACCGGTTCTAAGTCACGGTCTTCACACCAAGCCGAGAAAATTGACCATTTCAGAGCATAGACGTGTCTAGCAGACGGAGCTTTAGCGTCTGCCATAGTGTTTAGGACATGCTCAGGGAGGCTGAAAGGCTCCCGTCGAGCGGCCATACATGCAGGGGGACGAGCGTTGGCGGAGAGCCTGATGGCGCCCCGGTAAAAACCAACCTGGCTCAACTTGGCAGAGATGAAGGACGTCGACAAGGCACGCTTTCTCCACGCCCCCATCTCCCAGGTGGGGCTGTTCGGCGACACCGTCGAGGGCTTCGCCCAGCAGTTCTCTGCGGTACAGCAGCAGACCGAGGCGATCCAGCACATCCTGCCCCGGCATGATGCAGCATCCACCGCTGCCCCTGGGGCCAGGCCTCAGTCAAGTCAAGTCAAGTCACCTTTATTTATATAGCGCTTTTAACAATACAAATTGTAACAAAGCAACTGCACAATATCAAAATAGGGAAATTGTGTCAATAACGTAAAATGTCAAGATTTAACACTCAATATTCAGCTGAAGGCATTTCATTATTGAATTTAGTGATGGCATCATCCAGCTCAGTTCAGTTTAAATAATATCTGTGCAATGAAGTTGATGATATTGCTGGAAATGAAGTGTCAGTGGCAAGGAACCAAAACTCCATCGGTGACAGAATGGAGAAAAAACCTTGGGAGAAACCAGGCTCAGTCGGGGGGCCAGTTCCCCTCCGGCCAGACAAACCAGTAGTTTGTTCCAACTGCAGCAAAATCATATTGTAAGTGGTCCACTGGTTCCAGTCTGCCCGTCGCCATGGGCGCCCTCCTGCGTCCTCCAGAGCTGCTCCGCCCCAGGCTGAATTGACACCTAGGCCGGCGCGTCGAGAGCAGCGCCCCCGCATCCCAGCCAGGCCCCAAGTCGTCCAGAAAGTCGATGAAGCGGCCCTGACGCGGGCAACCCGGAGATTTAGAAGTTTGCTCTTTCTCAGGAGACGGCGAGAACAGCGCCACTCATTCCCCCGGCGGAGGGCCGGGAGGAGAATCCTTTGTTTAGTTTTGTTTCTGTTCCGCTGCTGATCCAAGGGCCAGCGGTACCCACTTTCTCAAAGAAAGAGCAATTTCCTTTTCCTCCGGGTTCTCAGTAGAACTCATGGGACGACAGTGTGCGATGCCCTGCTTCCTCACTCTCGCCCACGACCCATTTTGCCAGCAGCCAAGAGAGTACGGTTTGTGGACGATGTACCTCCCCATGCACATCTGGCAAGTCCAGTTTGGGACCCAGGGAGTGCGGTGAGGATGCCTCAGAAGCGCTGGGGCGGTGGGAAGGTTGCAACCTCTTGCATGGCATTTGTCTGTCACGCGCTCGCTCTTCAACATCTGCATGCTACAAGGTTGTGACGGGATTCAGCTTGTGCCTCTTTCCATAGGACCCCTATGTCGTCACGACATAACTCGTAGTGACCGACAGATAGGGAACGTCTAGGTTATGTCCCCATGCTACAATCTTGAACCATCGCTGGTTGCTAGGGACTCGTCTCAGCTCCTCAGGGTAAAACCTAATGAGTGGATGCACCTGTCATCCTTTTATACCCGTATGCACGGGGAGTGGCTCAGGTATTCAAAATCCACTAGCCAATTTTATTGGCGTTTTCTCTTAAGTCAGAGATGATTGGGGCTTCCAAGTAAATCCCCTATGTCGTCACGACATAACGTCTCCATTCCCTCCATCAGGGAACGGGGGTTACGTATGTAACCCAGACGCTACTTTTTATGGAAAATAATACATTACCTTACTTTTGAGTTATTTTAAATCTGGGCAGGGTTTGCATGTTTGTTTTTAATATAAAAAGTTCTTCTTTAACAAATGTAAAAGCACTTCAAAAGTGAAATGTATATGCCACTGTACAGTAGAGCAGTGGTTCCCAACCACGTTCCAGGAGGCTCCCCCAACACTGCAAATTTTGCATCTCTCCTTTGTCTGACAGACCCATTTCAGGTCTTGGAGTCTCTACTAATGAGCTGATGATCTGAATCAAGTGTGTTTGATTAAGGAGACAAGGAAAACATGCAGTGTTGTGGGGCCTCCAGGAACATGGTTGGGAATCACTGCAGTAGAGGGTTCAGCTCAAACAAATTGCATGAAAAATATGACACAGTAGAAGAAAGAGCAACACTATTCAGCAATAACAAAAACTATTTTGCTTATTGAATTGCATCATCGAAAGGTCAGTAGCAAATACATTGGTTAATCAAATGGGATTAAATACATAATTGATATTGGTTTTATTTAACATATTTATTTATTGTAAGTTTGTATATAATATTCCGAGTTTGCATTTGACAGTTTTTATTCATTTTGGGGTAAACTGAATCTGTTTTTATGCAGGTGAGTGGAGTAAATGCACGTTGATATTTAGTCCAGAATTACAGTAACATCATGTTCACACAGCAAACACAACGCCTCTGCACTTACTCCCGCTTTATCTCAACATGGCAACACGAGAGCTGTTAATCCATACATGGGAACCAAAGTAACTGGAGTTACTTATTATATCTATTATTATTAGATATTTCCCTCTAAATTAAAAAGTAAGGCTTTTAACTTGCGTTACTTGTAATGTGTTACCACCAACACTGTTAATAAGTGCTTCAAAAGTACTAATAAACAGCCCATATGCTAGTAATATGCATGCTAATTAGCAATAGTGAGAATTGGTCCTTAAACTAAAGGTTTGCCACAATTCACAACTACGGTAACCCTGGCTGAAGTGTAAAGCTCAGGCAATCTTAGGCGTGAGGCATCAACCCTGCATCAAAATGGTGGTACTGTTCGGATGTCTTGTTTTAAGACAGGCAAACACTGCTTTAGCAGACATGTTCTGTTTCCATGGAAATTAATGGTCAGATCATCGGTGCATTAGATGCACGAGTAGCTTATATATAGTTAATGAGCACAGATCCAGACACGTGCACGCACCTCCGGGCCATACGGTTCATATGGCACATACCACTGTTCAGTAGTGATGTTTTATTAACAAATTTTGGGAGGAGCATGCGCAGATAATTAACATGGCCTTTTCATCATCAGTAATCACACCGTCTATCCAATCAGCATGAGAGAGAACCCCTGTAAATAATCGAAGCAGTCTTAAGGCCCGTACACACCGGGATGAATTTCGACGACATTTAACACCTCGTGACTAAACAAAGGGCGCCAATGTGAGTGTGCACACCAACGCGAAAAACGCCACGCGTAAAAGCGTCATTTAAAAAAAAAACGCCAATGAGTATCCGACCAATGAGATTGCCGCTTTTGCTCACGTGTCAGAAGCGTAAAGTTGCGCAGCGCCACCTTGTGTACCGGGGTATTTCTGTTTTACATTAAGCTCCATCTAATGTCAGGGAATGAATTTGCATGTTCACTCGGCTCATCGTCAGCGAAAATCGATTGGGTGTGAACACAAAAAATGTGTTGAAAAAGGCTAGCGAATAACGCGCGCCGATATTCGTCCCGGTGTGTACGGGCCTTTAGCTTCATAATTTCTAGTCTTTCAGCATCCCTCCACCACCTCTCCACCACTCGGGGGAGCATTGTGGGTCTGGGCTAAATGCTGAGTTCGGACCCCTCTTCCTGGACAGGGGGAGTACCCCGGGCTTGGGAGTAATTACCGAGCTCGGAGCCCTCTCCCTGGACAGCACGCCAAATATGCATAACCTTTAATCAGTTTATTATATGTAAGTGTGAACTCGTGAATGCTGTCCGAGCCTCTCCATGTCTTTGTTCTCTTATTAGACTCTCTCCTTACATCGAGGGGCTTTCAGTTAGACTCAGAAGAGAGAGGTCACTCAAGCAGAGATTTATACCCCAGGGCCATCTTCTTGCTTGGGGCTAGAAGGCAGAGGTCTTTGCTCTGATTCCTAGCACACCTGTCTTGATTTGCAGGCATGGGCTGGACGTCCACCTCACACAGAAATGCCTGTTCCCGTAGAGACAGAGATGCTCTTGCACAATCTGCCAGGATCTATTTGAGGTCCGAGATTCTGCAGGGCTCATTGGATGTGCAGATGAGAAGCTATAGCGAGGATGAGATACGCACACATGAGTAACCTTCACTGTAGACTGACAAATCAGCAGAAACGTTCAAACCTCAAACTTTACTTCTCTAAAAAAAAATTCTTTCAGCTGTGCGATTCATATCTGTATCCAATAATGCCACAAAGGTTCAGGGTTTGTTCTGTCTCACTGCACACATGAAATACCATCCTGTAAACATGACCCACAAGCTATTTTCCCTGCATATTAATAATTCATAGATAACACGTATGAACCCTGAACCCCTTGTCCTATAGACACACACACACACACACACAAAATATCCAGAGAGAATGAAAATACAGCAAGGTAGGGAAAAAAGCACAGCCAACTGTGTGCCTGTTATCAGTGAAGGATGTTCTATCTGCAGTGCTGTGTGCCGAGGATAGATAGCAGCTTCCCCGCTCACCACATGGTGGGGACAGAGGAATCAACATATGCTGCACGCAGATGTAGAGAATTAGAAAAGGAAGGGGAGTAGCTCTAAAAGTCTGTTTATATCTAAACACAGACATTGCAGCAGGTGAAAAGATTTACATTTTTGTCATTACATTAAATTGAGAGAGAAACAAACACTCAAGGCAGCTCTGAACCTTGGCTGGCTATTGAAGTAAGCTATTGGTGTGTGGTGTAGTGGTTAACCCTCACAGACCCAATGTTTTATATATTTCCAAAATAAGGGTTAAAAATACATAAAACAGTACACAATCTCTGAAATATTTTCAAACAATAATTGAAATAAACTTGCATAGATTCTAGATTGTTTTTGTGTGTGTGTGGGGGTAAAATGCAACAGTGAATCTTTCATCTCAATATTTTAGGAAGTAAAACAAATGGAGCTAGTCAAATGAAAGTGGAAATGGTATAGTGACAAGGAGCTTTAGTAGAACAACCGTAATCTGGGGTCAGATGAGATATACAGTCCATATACAGTAAAAAAAAAAGCATTTTCCTGTCCTCTTAGCTATTACGGTGCTCGTAGAACATGCTCTTTAATCACATGCAGAAATATGGCAGTGCATGCTGTATTGTTGTCAGTTGAGTCATGAAGTTACCAAAAAGGCGATTAAAGCTGCTTTAAAACTGTGCATGCATGCGTGCAAGTATTTGTTAAATATGAGTCACATTTAAGTACATGTCTCTGAAATGCTGTGGTTACAAAACTGTCCTGAAGCACCCCAGCACTGTCTCCCTCATCTAACACACCCGATTCAACTCGTCAGCACATTATTAGACACTTTAAGGCCTGAAGTGGGTCAGAAAAGGTAAAGAGTTGTGAGAAAACACGATGCATGTCAGATCTGCATCAAATTGAGCAGCGGCAACTCTTAAAGTAATTGCAGCCCAAAAAATCTACTAACCCAGCTGCTGTGATGTCTGTCAATCAAAAAAAAGAAAAGGAAAAAAGAGGAAATCAATAACTTTTGTAGCTTTAAGGATTCATTTAATTTGGAATTTAGTGTTTAATAACTTACATTTTCTTCAATTTCTGTATATTTCTTACTTGCTAAGGACACATGTAGCTAAATATATTTATTATAATGGGTTTACGTAATTACTGTTTTAGGTTCACTTTTTTAAAGCCTGATAAGTGTTTATATTGATATATATCAGTTATACTGTATTCTGATATGTACTTACCTTGCCTACGTATATTTTCAGAGGCCTTTGAAACACATATTTTTTTTATTATTTAAAAAAATAAAATAATTTATTTCGATTATTTAAGTTGAATGGCCATAGTCAATGGTTAAATATTAGGAAAAATAAAATTTCATAGACACATCAGTAGTACTGGTATCAGTGGCATTCAGTCATAAAAATATGTCATTAAACAAATATACAAAAAATACACGGTTTATGTTGCTTCTACGTTAATTTGAATAATGAATGTGAAATTATTGTAACATAAAAGTATATTTAGAGAGCGATAACACAAAATTTAACACACCTGCTCCCCATTCACACCTGAGACCTTGTAACACTAACAAGTCACATGACACCGGGGAGAGAAAATGGCTAATTGGGCCCAATTTGGAAATTTTCACTTAGGGGTGTACTCACATTTGTGGCCAGCGGTTTAGACATTAATGGCTGTGTGATGAGTTATTTTAAAGGGGCAAAAAAAAAAAAAAAAAAAAAAAATATATATATATATATATATATATATATAGGTGCATCTAAAAGAATTTGAATATCATGAAAATATTTATCAATATTTTTTTTTCACTCGTTTCAGAAAGTAAAACCCATATTGTATATAGATTCATTACACATAGAGTGAAATATTTCAAGCATTTATTTCTTGAAATTTTGATGATTATGGCTTACAGATAAAAAAAACCAAATTCAGTGTCTCAGAGAATTAGAATATTACATAAGATCAATAAAAAAGGATATTTTAAACAGAAATGTCAGGCTTCTGAAAATTATGTTCATTTCTATGCACTCAATACTTGGTAGGGCCTCATTTTGCATGAATTACCGCATCAATGCAGCGTGGCATGGGAGGCAATCAGCCTGTGGCACTGCTCAGGTGTAATAGAAGCCCAGGTTGCTTTGAAATCAGCATCTCCATAAAGCTTGTCAGCATTAGCAAGCATGAAGTGCTCTAAAATGTCCTGGTAGATGGCTGCGTTGACTGAGGACTTCAGAAAACACAGTGGACCAACACAAGCAGATGACATGGCAGCCCAAATCATCACTGACTGTGGAAACGTCACACTGGACTTCAAGCAACATGGATTCTGGACCTCTCCACTCTTCCTCCAGACTCTGGGACCTTGATTTCTAAATAAAATGCTAGATGTACTTTCATCTGCAAAGAGGACTTTGGACCACTGAGCAACAGTCCAGTTAGTTTTCTCTTTAGCCCAGGTAAGATGCTTCTGATGATGTTTCTGTTTCAGAAGTGGCTTGGTAACCCTTTTTCTGAAGATGTCTGAGCGTGGTCACTCTTGATGCACTGACTCCAGCTTCAGTTCACTCCTTGTGAAGCTCTCCCAAGTGTTTGAATTGGCTATGCTTGACAGTATTCTCAAGCTTGCGGTCATCCCTGTTGCTTGTGCACATTTTCCTACCCAATTTCTTCCTTCCAGTCAACTTTGCATTTAATATGCTTTGATAAAGCACTCCTTGAACAGCCACCCCTTTCAGTAATGACCCTCTGGGATTTACCCTCTTTGTGGAGGGTGTCAATGATCGTCTTCTGGACCATTGCCAAGTCAGCAGTGTTCCCCATTATTGTGGTTTCAAAGAACAAGAGATACCCACAATTTTTACTGTGGGGATGGTCGTTTATTGAAACTCAAATATAAATAATCTAATATTTTGAGATACTGTATTTTTTAATTTTATGAGCTGTAAGCTCTAATCATCAAAATTAAAACAAAAAAACTTTTGAAATGTTTTACTTTAAATGTAATGAATCAAAAATATATAAAAGTTTAACTTTTTTAAATAAGTTACAAGAAAAACTGAACTTTTTCATGATATTCAAATTTTTTGAGATTGGACCTGTATACATATATATATATATATATATATATATATATATAACAAAACAAAAACTAAATTAAAATAAAAAAAGTGAATCTAACATAATCCAAAATCCATCCCAATGAAAATAATGCATTGACTTTGCTATTACTATTATATACATATTTTTTATAACCAGTAGCTTCAATGGAAGATACAAGAAGGTTCATTATCATTAGCAGTGGGAGTCTTTGAGGGTTAATCCTCTGGCAAAGTATTAGCCAATCCCTCAAAATAAGAACTATCATCACCGTACCCTTGAGCAAGGCACTTAACACCATGTTGCTCCAGAAGTTAAGTGCTTTGTACCATTGTCTCTCTAATAGGCAGTGGTGGGCCATCAGGGGCTACAGGGCCTTCTCTGCTGAAAAATTATTATTTATTGATTATTTAGGTATCATTTAATTTGTGTAATGTCCACTAAATTGCCTATGATTAGTTTAGTTGAGGTTGAACTGGAATATCCTACATAAAAAAGTCTGCGCACTACAGTGCTGGCGCTGGCGCACTACAGATATTGCTACCCTTTTTTTGAAAGAAGTCACATCTGATTTGTTACAAGCATTAGTGACAGAATCATCAGCCAATCAAATGTTGATGTTCATGTCAGCCTGCCCTTTAGGTCTAGCTACGTACTGAGAAAGGAAGTCCTATACTGAATTCACTAACAAAGGCCAGCAAAGGTTTTATGCGCCATTTCAAAGATTGTAACTATGAGTGCTATGAGTGGCTAACAGCTAGCACCAAGCACAAGTTATTTTGTCGGCAGTGTTTACTTTTTAATATGAGTAAAGGGACATGGAATGACAGACCCATGGACTTTATTTACAAGTGACAGGTGAGTACTTTATTATGTTATTATGTACTGTTGAAATTGTTGATCAGCCGGTATTGTTGTTGAGAGCCTGTGTGCGGCATAATATGTGCATTATATGCATATGGCTGTAACAGAGATGAGTAGGATGTGTGCATGTAGTTTACAGTTGCTTACTGAAGGCCCTGACTGAAACCCCAAGGTACACCACTGCTAATAGGTGTACTCCAAATTACCATAGATAAAAACATTTATTGATGATGAAAGTACAGCTGTGTTTGTTACTGCTGCTACACTGTGCTAGGACTATCTATAGTCAGACTGACATCAACATTTACACGTTTAATTTTTACTATCATGGCTACAAAATGTAACAGTGAATCAAATAACTGTATGAGCAGCAAGACTATGTAATTGGACGCACGTGTACTTGTGAACTGCAAACGCAAGCTTGCAATTACCAATGAAGACAGGCTTGTGCTGTTTTATTGTGCATCAGAGCACTATTCTGGTGGTGTAAGCACTTAGATAATTAAAATGGACCTTGTCACTCTGCATGGTCAATTAGATATATGCCTATTTTCTTCAAATGGTATGGATGTATAACCTTCACTGTTTTCTGACATAATAACATCTGCTTACCTGCTAATTACCTGGACAATAGCCATTTACTGATGAATTGACCCTGACAATCAGCTGACAGTAACCTTGATGACTTAACTAGTTAACAAGGCTAAAAGTCCTTGAGGTCTGAAGACCATGTATACATAAAAAAAAAAAAAAAAAAAAATAATAATAATAATCTATTCCTGTGATGACAAAGCTGAATTCAGCAGACATTACTCTTTTAGTTTTCAGTGTAACGTGATTCAGAAATTATTGATTTGGTGCTCAGAAAACATTTCTTATTAACAATATTGAAAACTTCTTGGGTTACTCGCGTAACCCTTGTTCTCTGAATAGGAAACGAGATGCTGCGTGAGCTTTTCACGCTTTGGGAATGCCCCTGGGCGTGCCGATTGTCTGAAGCCCTTATAGAATCACGCCAATTCATTGGTTGATGGTGCGACGCTGCCCCTGACGCACTTACGTCGTCAGCTTATACTGGCGAACGCGCCATCTGCTCCTCAGCCGAAAAGAGCCCTGTCGGCAGCGTGAGGAGCTTGGCAGAAAATGCTGCGTCTCGTTTCCTATTCAGAGAACAAGGGTTACGCGAGTAACCCGAGACGTTCTCTATCATAGGTTCACTTAATGCTGCGTGAGCTTTTCATGCTTTGGGAACGATATACCAAACATGCCAAGCTAAAAATGCTGCCCCACCTGGTCCAATAACGAACCAACAACATACGGCTGGTTCAAACAGATAGGACCTGAGAACCTGGAGCCGTATCAATATCAAGGTTGTAAAACCTGACAAAAGTGTGCAGAGAGGACCATCCTGCCGCCACACAAATATTCTCTAGGGGTACCCCTCTAAAAAGAGCTTGAGAGGAGGCTACGCCCCTAGTGGCGTAGTGTGACGCGTGTCCCGAGTACCTATCAGCGTCGCCCTGGAAACGGAGGAGAAACACCTGCACCCAATCGCACAGCACACACTAGTGAGCAATGTCTCCAGAAGATATCCCTGTTACATGTGTACCTTTGTCTTCACAGAGAGGAATGTGTGACCGACCCGCCCGGCGTTTGAGCACAGGACCACAGAGCACTGCTTCACGAGCACAAGGACACGATTGCACTTTACCACACCTCAATAAATACCCCCTCCGGGGTCCTTATTGCATTTCCCTGGTCGTTTGATTCTTCTGCCTGTTACACTACACAACCCAGGCAACAATTAGTTCTGTGAAACATAAGGAGCTTTTCCACCGAAATTACCTGGAAAAATATGTCCCAGGAACTTTTTTCTCCCAGACCTATTGCTGTTTGCATTCCCATCGCAGTCTAAGTACCGAGAAGATTAGGCAAATAGTCATGTTATGTAATGTTAGGTCTGCACATGTTTCTCAATACCAAGTACACAAATTTCAGACTTGCATCCTCGGAAGTTCGCACGAGTTAGACTCAGGAGTGTGAATCCCGCCGAAGTCCGATAATTCTGCAAACAGCAGCGTACTTGATAACATCAGTCAGCTCGCCTTGGCTACTGCAATCTTCCTCACTGTATTTACAGACGAAATATAATAAAACGCAGTGCCTATTTTCGTTTTCATTTAAACATATTAATAGCCGCAGAAATGTAGTTTAGGGAATGTACATACATTACAATGAAATTAAATATTATATCAAACATTTCATTTCCATGTAGTATGTTGAAGTACTAAAATAACTTAAATTAAATAAAACTAAAACTTAATAAAAAAACTAATAAAATGACAACATTACTACAACTTTAACTAAAACTAAAATAGATAAATACAAATCAAACTACATTAGTTTATCAGTAATCCTAAAAATTAACACTAAGCCAAACACACATGCTAAAAAACATCAACAACTTACTTACACATAGTAGGAAGTGGTTATAAAAAAACTGAAACAGAAGTGAAACAAGTTGTAGGAAAGAGGACCAATAAAAAGAGATACTTATATCCTTTGTTCCTGCCCGGTAAACAACACAGTAAACAAAACAAGCGTTTCCTAGCAATGACAACTGCGCTAAACACGCTAAACACAAGTAAATACACTTAATCTAACTTAATCATCAATATTACACAAATAGTATATTTAATAGCCATATTATCATCTGACTAAAGACAAAATAATATAATGTGAAGATGTTCTTGGAGATTGCAAACGAATTTTTTTTTTTTAAGATTACATGCAAAAACGTGTTTATACAATACAAACAGGTGTTTGCTATTCTACATCTTAAAAGTCCAAGTGTCAGAACGCTAACATTATTAAAACCCCACATTTTAGCATTTACCACATTACTGCAGACTAGTTGGGAAAGTGATTGTGCCTTTAATCATTGAAACAACAGGAAGAAATGTAACCTAACAGGGCTCTAGAGTGCGACCAATTTGGTCCATTGAGCCATGAGATGTTCAGTTTGACGACCTTAAAACACTTAACTTAGATTTTATTTTTATTTAATTTATCTTGAGATGTTTTAAGTTTAAATATCAGCTCAGTGAAGCACTTTAAGCACTAACACTTTTTCAGTAAGTTAGCTTTCTTGTAGAATTGTGCTTCAAATAAAGAACTTTATGTTGACCAGATTGTTAGTTAATCGTTTACTGGTCAATATTGCATATATAAAAATTTGTAAGTATATTTTGAGGAGGGCCGGTGCCACCCCGTACCCCTCCTCTAGACACGCTGGAGTTCTCTCCAGCACTGGAATGCTGATCCGATCCGATATTTATTTGTCCTACTTCTTGCCTTATCGTTCCGCAGACGTTTTCCTCTTCTTCTTTTTTTATCCGCCATCTCTATCTTTCTGTCACTCGGCTCGGCTGTTCACTAAACGCTCTCTCGGAAAAAAAAGTCTGACACGCTTCTTACTGCTGATTGGCTATGAGTTTGTTTTGATACTCAGCCCCAACTATCTCGTTTTTAAAAAATTGCATACCCTGCCTTTAATTTGAGAATTACTTTAGGAAAAGACAGCACTCAACTGTCCTTAGCCAACGGCAAAGTCAAGAAATGACACTTTTTGCCTGCTTGTATCTGATTTACCAGAGAAAAGAACTTTAGCACCTTTTTTCTCACTGGAGTCAAAAAACAAAACCAAAAACATTATACAGAGCCCTGGCATTCCTCTGCTTCCTATTTCTCCCTGGTAAATGAACTTTGCCTAGATTTCTGTTCTGTTTTGTTTTTAGCTCAGGGGCTCGCAATTCCCAATTCTCACAGGCTTTAGAGTAGCTTTGTAGATAGAGAAGAGTGATCCCTTTCCAAGAGAGCGTCTATGTCAAAGACATGAAACTGTGACTGTTTTGAGTGAGTGTTTGTTTATACGGAGGTCAGAGTCAGCCAAGAGAAAAGCTATTTAGTTGACTATTTCTAACTGACAGCCCTGGCAGAAAATATAGAAAGTGTAAGTGGCCTAATGGTCGCCTCGGGCATTCAAAAAGGGAGTTTATTTAATCTCTATGTGCATTAGTTTTGAATTGCTACAATGCCGAAAGTCTTTATTATTGTCAACACTATATGAAGGTACCCCAAAGCAAATTTCTAATGATCAACTGAAATATTGTCATTTAATATGGTGTTATGCTACATCAATACACTCATACATGTCGTCATGTATCCACATAAAACAAAAAAACATCCATAAAAAATCCATAATACATTAAGCATGCATAAAATATCAGTTAAAAAAGGAATTGGTATAAAGGGGTGTGTGTGTGTGTGTGTGTGTGTGTGTGTGTGTGTGTGTGCAGACAAATTCTAATTATTAATTAGTTGCTTATTAGCATGTCTATTAATATCATATTGGCTGTTTATTTGTACTTAAAAAGCACATATTCTGCATGACCATATTCTGTGTCTACATATACTGTATATACCTATACACCCTTTATATATTAATATAATGGGCAAAACTAATTATTTTTAACTGATATGTAGTGGATTTTGTGGATGCTTGTCGATACACGCACACACACAGTGTTATATTAGTATGATTGAGATACTATTATGTTTTTTATTTTTGAATCAGTTTTTATTTTTGTGTTAATTTTGTTATAGTAACTTTGTTGTGTGTTTTTGTCATTTTCAGTAGTATATATATATATATATATACATACACACACACGCACACACACATGCACACACACGCGCACACACATACATATATATACACACACACACACATATATATATATATATATATATATAGTTTTTATTAACTTTTTTAAATTTTATTTAGCACATCATGTCAGATTAAAATAAAATGACAAATATTGCCTTGGCAGCTAAAATAATAATCATTATTATTATTTAATTTGAAATCAGTTAAAGTTTATTTAATTTCAAGTAACGAAAATCTTTTTCATAGTTTTAATTTGAGTTTTTTTAACTATAATTACCCTGATACATAAATATACACACATAAGCAAAGACATCATATAAATATTTCAATACATAACGTACATAACAATGATATTATGCAGGACCTGAGAGTAGTCCCCAGCTAGGTAACTAGTTATGATATAGCAGGGGACTACGCTCAGGCGCTGCATAATATCATTGCGCCTGCTGCCCACATGGCACAGAAGCAAAGTTCCTTGATTATTACACTGGAATGAGAGTATAGTTCATAGCCAAATCGGCCTAGATAATCGCAACTTTTAATTTTCCGTCAGTCTTAGTACACAATGTAACTACAAAAGAGTCAAGCATTAAATAGGAAAAATATCGAAACTCTTTGGTCATTTTTGAGCGAGATACTAATGGTCTAATCCGATTCAATGATCTATACTAAGCTAGGCTAAAAGTGCTACCGCCAGACCCGAAGATTGAATGAATGAATTTAAAAACCGTAAAACTCAACTGTTTAACTCTAGGGGAGTTGTAAAATGAGCCTATTTCCAAAAAAGTGGAGTGTTCCTTTAATGGTGAAACCAGATGCTATTGTACATTTTTATTTTGAAGCTAGTATATGTCTAAATCACTTTCGAATGAAATATGATTCTCAACCAAAAAACAAATCCCCTTATCTTGGGCCTTGAGCAGCAGCAGATGATTCAGAACTACAGAAAACATGTTAATAATGTTACATCGAGAAGGTGACATGCCTAACACCTACGAAGTGCCTATTAACAATATCTGAGGCGACTAGACCGAGCTTGTCACATAATAACAACGAACGCAGGAACGTTTGACTAAAGCATGCTGCACAGCATATATTTAAGTTCAACATAAGGCTCTCGACTAATTAAAGATTCAATGTTAAATTTAAATCTGCAAGACAAGCTAACAGATAATTAATGCTCTGAAGTAAAACTAACATCTCGCTGAGAGGAGGCCCTGATTACTTCTTTAACATGCCACTCTGCAGCTCCAACAACCAAGGCTTAGTGTTGTTTGACAACATAAATATTTCACAGCTATCTTGAGCTGTGAAAACCACGCTCACTCATGCAGTGCTCTGATCAACAGTTAAAAACACATTATGCCCACCTGCGTAGCTTGCAGAAAACCGTTTCTAAAACACACATGCAGTAATGAAGCCGTAATCTAAGTTTTTGGCTTCAGCGTGGAATATTTAACAGACAGAGATCATCATATCCCCCCAAACCCCCAACCATTTGAAAGCAAGGATTCCCCTACATACTTGTATTGACTGCCCGGGGTCAGCGGGGGTGGTGAGAGCCGACAGGAACATAAGGTGGGGGTGCATGCTCTGAATAATGCATCTCTCAGACCAAACCTGTCATTGTCTGAAATATTGCCGGCATCATTCTTTGTGACAGAATAATGAAACATTAAAAAAAGGCAGTGGAGTGCTGAATTTTTAACAGAGGGCTCCAGAAATCTGCCCTACAGACCAGAGCCCGAGAGGAGGGTACGTCTGTGCACATAAGTGCACGTTTGTGTACGTGTTTTCGGGTGATGGTTTCCATTTAAAGAATGAAAAATATGAAGTGATTAGGGATCCTAAGGATCAGCAAATGCAATGTGCATCTCTAATAATTACTGTTTCTTCAACACTGTAAGACAATCTTTCCTTCATAACTATTTACTGTACATACTTGTCCACCAGGAAACTGTTTTATATTAACGCAATCATAAAAATAACAGCTAATTTTTTTATATGGTTTATTAATAAAATAGGAAAAATATCTGACAGTGGATCTTTTCATCTTTTTAAAAAGACTAAAATACTGATTAAAAGTTAATTAGAGCAATGAAGGACTAAGATTAATCTTTAAAAAAATAATACTTTTACTCAGCAAGGATGCATTCAATTGATCAAAAGTGAGTTTTGTAGGATCAGAACGAGTCAGACAAATTAAGATTAGATAAGAACATCGAAACATGAGGAGCCAAAAGTTTTGCAGAGGGGCCCCAAGAAAACAGGACAACATTGTAAATCAGAATCCTTGCTCCAACCTGTCTGAAGAAAGCCTAACTAACAAGCCTCTTTCACAGAACTGCTTGCAACATAAGAAACAAAAGGAACACATTGAAAATTCCAACTCTGGAAGGAAACTGACACATTTGGGGCAAGTAATCAAGATTGATGGTCAAAGAGATGGTCATCACATGTATTCCATGATAGAAATCACAAGCTACATACTTTCTTAAATTGACTTCCCCCCCACCAGCTTGCAAGGCACAGACCAGACAGAAATTCCTTTGTTCACAGAACATGTCCTTATGTCCAACACAGAACTTCACAGAGACTGTCGTTTCCATATGCACCTAAAATCATTTAAAAAATACTTTTGTGCAACTAATCATTTCTATGCATAATTCCATATCATGTATGTAACTCACACAATAGACTATCATGTTTTAATCACAAATTCTGTATGTCTTTTTAATAACTAGGGAATAGCTTAAGGGATTAATATTCATGTTTGGTATGTATGTGTGTGACAATTCTAGCTTGAAACGTTTCCTCCAATTGATTCTTTGTCAAATGTATCATATTCTGGTTATAGAAATCACATCCAAAAGTATACTTTGCAAGAGTGTGTAAAATTCGAACAATGTGACTGACCATGACATATTGATTTATTGATTGGGAGGAGAAACACAGCAACACCCCCAGCTAAGACAATATCTAATTGGTCAAGACACCCAGTTGGGAGGAGTCTAAAAGCCGAGTTTAAAAACTCAGGACACCATCAAACTCCCTCTTCTCTTCTTACTTTTAGCCATGCTTTTTGTCATCACTTTCGGTGCTCTTTGAGTGCCATTCCAGTGTGCTTCAGCCTGCATGCCAGCTTCAATGAAAGAAGAAGAAAAGAAGGAAAAACACCTAGTCTCGTTACATCAGTTTATACTTTTATTTTAGTTGCTTTTGGTCTCATTGAGTTTCGTGTTCAAAAGTTAAGTATGCCACGAAGGCCAGCTCCGACTGCACCCGCATCAAACTTCAACTAGCAATGGACTCTGAGACCATTCGTCAGGCAATGCCCAATGATTGGCTTCCCAAGACATCAGTACGAATGACCACTGAACTGTCAACAAATCAGAAACCTTGGGAAACCCCCTTTCTGCAATGACAATGACAAAAGGGAATCCCTTAACACCAAGGCAATGCAAGCAAGTACAACTCCAGATTTTTGCTGAGCTGGTGCATTTAATACAAATTTTAGCCTCACTGAGGAAACTTGATGCAAGGGTTAAATAAGTGATTAAAGGTTGTTCAGGTCTATGCAATAGCACATATTGCTGTCAACTTGGTATTTCACATTTTCAGTCTCTTAAACTCATCCTTTCCTCACTTTCTCTCTTTTTGCAACATGTGAATGTGTGAATGCGTGTGTTCATGTTTTAGATTAGTTTGTCTTAGGTTTATACAAATAAAGTCTTATTTATATTGAAAAGAGAAGTATCTTGTGTTTTGTGCTTACAAGTTAATGTCTTAAACTGCCGATCTTGTTACTGTGCTATTTAATAGTGTTTTCACTATATTCTGGATTTTAATATACAGTGCAGAGTTGATGTTATACGGCTCGTTCAGTTAATCGCTGCCGACTCAGTGATCAGCTGTGAAACAGTGAGTCTGTTCAAATTCCCTATAAAATCATAAATGATTCCCTTTGAGCTAAATTTACCTGTTTTCCTTATATATTACATATTACCTTACAGTTTCAATCAATCAAAATCTTATAAAAATGTGCATCATGGTTTCAATGTTGTAATAAGCACAGCTGTTTTCAATTTTAATAATATAGAATGTTTCTTGAGGAGCAAACCAGCATATTATAAATATTTGTGAAGAATCATGTGACACTGAAGACATGACTGAAGAAATTCAGCTTTGCCTTCACAGGAATACATTTTACAATATATTAAAACAAAAACATGTATTTAAAATTTTACTAAGATTTCCCAACATTACTGTTTTACTGTATTTTTTATGAAATAAACACAGCTTTGATTAGCTTAAAGTATTTATTTAAGGAATATAAAAATATTTTGAATGGTAATTTATAGAAAATCAGATTTATATTTGTATACATTTTAGTGAATTTTTAAAGAAAAATTATCTGTAAAATAAGCACTGTAAATCCAGAAAATCTGTGATGGCACATACTTTTGTACTTTTCCCAGCAACTGTGAAACTTTTTATCACAGAATTGTCTCTCAATTGTCTCTCAAGGATGAATGACTTTGTTACATTCCTCATTTGTAGATCACTTTGGATAAAAGCATCTGCCAAATGAATAAATATTTATATAAATGTATACAAATCAGGCACTTTGTTCTCTAGACATTGTTTATTGGACATTAAATAACCTATACAGGTTTGACCACCAGTCTTATGTGCCAAAACTACTCTCAGCAATGGCAATGGCAGTTTTATGATTCCTTCCCAGTCTCAAAGGATTGTGCATGCCATTCTATGCCCTATCCACAGCCACCAATAAAACCAGCAGACCAGTTTCACGATAATTTAGGAATCAATACACAAAGCTGAACTTCTCTGTCTTATATGATCTGCCTCCATGCCGTTTTTGAATCTGACAAAACAAAATCTTTCATGACAACCGTAAGATATTTATCTCCACTCTGACACAAACGCTCAGCCAAGGCTTTGTTCTACAAGGCACTTTAAGCTTTTAATCGTACCCTCTCTTGGCCTGGATACTTCAGGTGCATGATAATGGAATGCTCCCCCTCCCAGCAGGTGTCCACCATGTAGAGGCTCAGCAGCATCAGCACAAACTAGACTTATGGATCGCCCGTCCTGGATTTCTACTCTCTCTCTCATTTTGTCACTCTCTTTTTGTGTTCGTCTTTCCTTCTTCTGTTCTATTACATTAACTTGTTTAACTTGCACAGTGAGTGATTTGAACTAACAGAACTGCTGATGACCAATGTACACCGAACTCAAACAGGATTAATTAAAGCAGAACTCGGTTGCAGAGTATTTTGCCGAAGACCGCATTTATTCATTTTTTTAAACAGACTATGTGACATTTGCCTGTTAATTGAGCATAATGGATGTACCTTTGCAGATAATGCTAAGCGGATATCACTTTGAAAGATAGACATGGTTTACTAATTATTCGTTAATGTAAAAGAACCTCAGCCCTTTTGCAATCCAAATCATTACTAATGGCTTGAACTGCAGCTCTGGGGAACAAGACAAATTGCTGCGAAAGTTTATGTCTAGATCTCAGTTGCTATTTACCTGGGGTTAAAATCCATCTAAATACCTGAACAGTTACTTTGTCCCTAGGAGCAGCAGGTCTGAGCACCATTCAGAATTGAATTTAGAATGCTTTTAAAATTACAAATTAATTGCTGCATTTAAAATTAAGGCAATTCTTAAATGGTTAGTTTACTCCAAAAAAATATGCCACAATTTTCTCCAAACCTTTATGGCTTTCTTTCTTCTGTGGAACATAAGAGATTTGGAAGAAAATGTCATAGATTTCTTTTTTTGTATTTAAAAAAATATCTTATTGGTCTACATAAGAAAGAAAGAATGTCATACAAGATTGGAATGAGATAAAGGTGAGTAAATAATGACATAATTGTATTTTTTGGGTGAAGTATTCCCATTAAATTCTGAATTTTATCATAACACCCTTTTGGAAACCAGTGCAACTATGCTTGTTTACCTTTCATTTAACTGCTAGTACTGATATATTTTTTTTTATTGCTGTTGGTTCTAGTGAGAAAAAAAGCAATGCCACAATCTGTATCTCATGCATTTGACAGAAATACTTTAGAGTATAGTAGAGAAATTTGAATATGTCAATATTTATGTTTGGAATTGGACAGGCAAGCAATATTTCACAGTATGTTTAGTACTACGTGTACATATGCCAATGTTTAAGATGGCATGGCGAGTTCAATGGTGTGATGTATGCATTTTAGGGGCTAAAACACCTGACTATTAATTTTCATGCCTTTCAGTTGCAATGCTATCATGTTTTTCACTTTTTGTTTGCTTTCTATGAAGGCTTCAATTCAAATGACATCTATCTTGTGTGAGCAGTTCAATGACTAGACGGGCCTTGAGGGAGACATCACATATAGCTCACATAATGCCAAACAATGTTTGTGAGGGAGGTTCAAAATACCCATAACAGTTAAACTAACAGCAACGTTTACAGAGGAGTTTTTTTTTGTCATGGTTTCTATCCTTTCAGCACCACATAATTCATAAAACACAGCCTTCTTGATACAGGATTGAGATAGCGAAGTTACTTTCTTTTAGGATAAAAATGAACCCTAAGACAAGAGACCGGGACTTTTTGAAGAGGTTTGAAGTGCTTTCTCATTTCACACTTTCATCTCTGTACTATTTTCCAACTGGCGTCTGGATATTACAATCATAGGCTGTCAGCAAACATTTCAAGTCTCCCTGAAATACAGCAGGTCAAGGACTCTGGGTGGCACATAACTACTATCAAATGCTGCATTTGCTTCCATACTTTTAAAGGTATAGTTCACTAAAAAATGAAAATTCCATCATAATTTTTTTACCCTCCTGTTGTTTCAAACCTGGATGACTTTCTTTCTTCTGTGGAACACAAAAGAAGACATCTTCTTTCATGTTCTACTGAAGAAAGAAAGGCATAAGAGTTTGTGTGAACTATTCCTTTAGGTAGCTTAAATATAGTTCTGTCATGACAACTCTCGGAGGGATTGGCATGGTAATGTACATGACAATGTTAATGTATTTGGTCTTTGTGGATTAGGTCTGCTACGCTGCTGCTGCTGAGGCAGAGGAACTACCAAGACTTGCTACTGCCAATACATCCACAACATGCTGCTGTGAGCATGTAAGAAATATTGCTGCTGCAAATATATCATACAGGAAATAACCCCCATATAGCATACATGGGGGTGAATCACCTCGTAGCAGATCTATACAGGTGGAGCTGGGGAAGGTGGAGGGTTTCTGAAGCACACTGCAAACTGCTACAGCAAGCAACAGTCATATATTTGAATGTTGATCAGCGAGCTCATTGGCTACCGATACAGGAGAGAACCAATCAGCTGTGCCAGGTGATAATGATGTCATTGGGTCAGATTGAGTTAGATCAGACTGCTCCATCTAGAGTTTCATGCCAGAACTCTGTATTTGGTTCTGTTTAGTCAGCTACCCAAGACTCCTTTAAATTATTAGCCAGTTCCAAAGCAGCTTCTCTAAAACTGCTGTTTTTCACAGACGCTCTGAATCAGAGCTGCATATGGTACCAAAATTAATTTCAGTTCACACCCTCATCTCTGTTTCATCTGTTGGTTTGGAATGTCTGGTATTTGTGCAGTGATACAGGATTGCTGACACCAGACTGACTATGCTCTCAGACTGTGAAATATTCTTACTGTACAACACCTTGCTTCTAGACAAGACCACTTTTTTTTTTTTGTTGACAGATGGCTTTCAAGTTTAAAAGAAAGACGAGGAAGCTAGTTGCTAAGCTACACATCTGTCTAGAAAAGAGCTAATCAAATGAATATAAATTAATAGAGGAGAAGAGCATACTTTAACATAGTTCAGATGAGACTAACCCTTGTGGAAAAAGAAGTACCCTTCAGCATACTTTTAAAAAGAGTACTTAATACAGAAATAATATGCTTAAAATATATACTTATTGTAAGTGAAAACTTAAGTATTAACATTGCATATTAATTGCAATTAGATAAACATGTATTAAATGTATATTAAATGCCATAAGATTAACTTTAAAGTGCCTTTTTGACCACTTTAAATAGATCTTAAGCACATCTTCATTTGTAATTTCATAATTATTTATATTGTCTTTGAAATCAACAAAAGACAAACAATGATTTAAAATGTACTTTATAGTAACCTAAGTAATAAACAGTAATACAAATGTACGTTGAGCATAGCAAAATAAAGTAAACTGTGACATTATACCCAAACATTCTTCATACAGTGGACTACCAGTTAAAATGATAAAAGTTTGGGACCAAACATTATTCAGACACTTTGACCAGACCATGTTTTGCTATTTTATTGCTAATGCAAACTTTTTACAGCACACACTGAACAAAATTAAGCATTGCTTGGTAATTGGTTCACCTAAATTGGTATTATCTAATTGTACTTAAATTTAACAGCTGACAGCTATTCAACGTAAGTCATAACATACCTTTCTATCAAAGTTATCTGACATTATCAAGATGAATTTGTTCTGACACAGTTTAACTGTGAGTTCTTCTCATATTTCATTACCATTTTCTAAATTATAGCAAATTAAATGTGATAATGTGAGAAATGTTGAAGTTGTCTGAATAAATTTTGGTTTGACTGGAAGTGTTTTTTATTTAATTAATATTATATTATCTACAAGTACCATCTTAAAATTATACATTCCAAAATTGATGTATACTACAAGTGTACACTTAATTAAGCACGCTTCTTTTTTTACTAGGGAATACAGTTTTTTTACTAATTCAAAAGTATGATATTTAATATGATTTTATACACTCAAAATGACTGCGAACATTCATTTGAATGTAATAGCATCAAATGTACAAGACATGATGAGATATTCAAGACTTGGAATTTAAACTAAAGCTGTGTGTTTTTATTAACATGGTAAAATGGTTAAATGTTTAAAACCATATTCAGACCAAATAAAGAGAGACACCCAAATCGCCCAAAATAATATCCCTGTCACAAAAAGCACCTAGAATTTGTATTATGAACACACCAAACACATTAAAAGCATAACTAAACTGCAATTTTGTTTCGTATTTTCAGTTACTCACCAAACTCCCTGGGTACAGAGATAGAGTACACACAGCTCTGTCCCATTGTGTAGTTCCTTGGGAAATTCGGTGACAGCACGGTTCCTTCTGTCCCAGTGGAGCGACTTCCACATGGTGCTGTTCACACAAACACCCAGATCACTCATTACTTTATGCTTCAACATTCATGATGAACTGCTATTTTTGAGACACCAGTCTCGATAGAACTGATCTTGGCTAGCGAAGCATGCACAAGCCATTTCACCAGTTCGATTAATTTAGTTTGGTCAGCGGCAAATAAACAAACTGTTTATTCTCAGAGATTCTCCTACACATCCATCTTTACCTTGACAGCTGGGCAGCCCCCTATTCCAGCCAGGTCTGCCATCATCACCCATAATGCAGGTAAGCGTGGAATAGCCCTGGAGGACGTAGCCTGCCTCACAGTAGAAGGTCACAGTGGAGCCCAGCTTGTAGTCACTGCCCAACCGAGTGCCATTCATCACATTACCGGGATCAAAGCATGACTCCCTTAGCTTAGCTGTGTGAGATGGAGAGAAGGTGCAGGGAAAGCAAGGGTTGAAAATCACTTTAGGAATAGCTTAGCTTGCAGAATGAACATTTTCTGGTTGAAACTGAGATTTCTTTACAACATAAACACATATTTCTTCTAAGAAAAAGCCTTGTAGGGGGGTTTTGAAGCTTGTCTGGTGAGTATAAACTATGAACTGTAACTCTTAAAATGTTCTATGTTCTGAGGGAAAAAATAAATAGATAAGAGTGAGTAAATATAGACAGGATGTTAATTTTTGGGTGAATTACTTCTTTAAACCGTCAACTGAATACTAGTCACAGCCTGACTTATCTCTGCAATTCGATATATGTGTAATATACTGTATTTAATTAAGGTTTTAGACATTTAGGCTCTCGAAATGTCAGGGTCTACCTTTGTACTCCAGGTGGAAGCCGGTGTAGCTGACAGAGCCATCACTGCGAAAGGCCAGGTACATAGTGTTGGAGCTGCTCTCTATTCGTTCTGGAAGCTTGCTGTCCTGAAAGCTCCCGATCAGCGGGCTGTTGCTGTCTGGTCCATCGTAGATATACAAGAAGTCGTAGTTGGGCTCTATGCTGAAGCTAGGATAAATGATCAAAGAGAAGTTTTCTGAATAGAGGGATCAAAAGCTAGTCTGTGATCTGGATATTCAAGTCCTGAGATCAACTTTGCAGACTGCAGTATAAAGTAAAACATGTACAAATCAAGTGAAGCCTGTTTTAGAATGATAGGGGAGACCAACAACTAGAAAAAATAGAATTACAAAAAGAGGAGAGCTGATTAAATTATTGTCCACCTAAAAACCTGTTTGCATGCTAACTTGCCGTTTAAGGTCTAGGTTGAGGTATTTCTCTGTATTGTCCATATTGCCTGCATAACAGTTGAACATCCTGAATAAATATCCAGGCTTTGAATGCCAGCATTCACATATTTCTAAAACTCAGATATAAAAACTCCCAGCACAGTATCAGCATCTTAGCTATGCTCTGAGATTTCCAAGACAGAGAGCCCTATATATAAACACTTGCACCTTTTAATTTGCAGTAAGGCATAATGATAAGGTCTCGCCCATCAGTGGAGTCATTTGCATGAGATGGATTGTGACTGAATCAGATTTACACCCCCTTTTTCCCCACATTATGCAAAGAACGAATGCTAAGCATGCCTTCCACACTTCACTGCATCGGAATCCACTTATAGGATAATTCATACACAGGATAAGATCCTTTACACCACATTTAAAAAGCCATTAATTTCTGATAAACAGATGCATTGGATTTTTCCCCCACTCCATACCCTCTGTAGCTGTCAATCAGAAAACAATTATTTCAGCAGTAATCCGGTTGATAGCACAAACTATACTGTTGCTAAATAGAGAGACACCCAGCTGGGATTACACTTGTAGTGTTGCTAAAAGAGGTCACTTTTTTCGGAGGGCTGGTGCGCGTGTATTGTTCAATTCCAATTTCATTGTGGACATATTTCATATTGTGGATTTTTTAAGGAGAAAGAAGTCAGTAATGGACTGTGTAATGAAAGTATTTGAGATGGAACCGAACGAGAGCTATTTATTAGAAACCTGTTTGAGACATTGCCTTTCTGGCAGAACTCCAACATGCTTATTTACTCAGAGAGAGGAAAAAATTCAAATGAGAAAGAGGCTACTTCAGATGTAACGCTAACCATGAGAATGACACTACCTGCTGGGCTAGGTAATAATAATAATAAAAAAACAGAAAAAGTTCTTCATGATCTGTTTTGGGGCTGATTTATGGCTTTAACTAGTAGCTGTGAAGGTTTTGAATAATATTAGGTGCAGAAATCTCACAAAACAGCCTCAAATGGCAGCTCCTGTTGTGATAAATGTTGTAAATTGTGGCACACAGGCAGAACGGAAGATTGTTTTTGAGTTATTGCTGTCATTAAAGGAACTGCTCTTAGATGATGAGTCAAAGAGAAGAAGAGGCCAAGTTTAAACATTCAACAGTCGCCGATATTTCAAAGTGCGAGCGTGAGAAACAAATATTCAGAAGGAGAAATGCTGAAACCTAAGCACTTCTTCTTCTGCGTGCGAATACTGATTAATATTCCATGGCTTTGCACCTGGACTAGACACTTGCAACACCCTTGGATCCAGGTGGAAGGGAATCGCATGCTAGCAGTGCTATTAGCATTTACATGAAGGGAGGACTACGGAAACTGTCAAATACGACAAACTCCTACAGCACTCGAACTTAACCCCACACTGACACCGGCTGAACAGAGAATTCTGCTTGCGGTTTGAGCATCGCTTTGTGTTGGCTAAATAAAAAATGGAAATAATTAGCAACATGATTGGACTGTGAAGGAAATTTATCAACCCTGCTTTTATACTAATTGGTCACATCACTCAAGGCAGAGACACAGCTCTACACCTTTAAGGCAAGACGAGGGGAAGCTGAAAAAAGAGACCACCGTCAGGTTCATTAAAGACAAAATGAGCAAAGAATTCCAGCTGGGCACATTATCTCTCCTAGACATGAAATGCATTTTAATTCAGACAGTGATAACCGTTGCCGCTACATAATTACTCAACACGTCGACTGCGGCCATGTCGAAGGACACCGTGGGTGCTCATTTTGAATTCAGCATTATGACACAGCAGCCTCTAAATGAACTTGTGAACTTATCAGTTTGAGATATTATAGCTCAAGTGAAGGCATAAACGAAAGGCCAGGAATACGCGCACCACAAGATTATTTCCGAAGTGCATCTTACTGTCTCATCCGCCACAATTTAAAACTCGCTGACCCCAACACAACAGAGGGTTCTGCTGATATTAACCTTGCGACAGATAACCACACTGTCTGCATTCACAAAACTTTCTGGACACCAATGGAACATATACAAACCTCCCTGTACATTCTGCAACAAATGCAAACCTAAAGCTGCTAATATATATATATCTGATTGTCCATAAATTGTACATAAAAACTTTCACACATCTTATAAAAATTCAGCTGTGACATAGAGTAGGGGAAAAAAACTTATTTGATTCCCTGCTGATTTTATACGTTTGCCCACTGACAAATAAATGACCAGTCTTTAATTTTAATTGATTGTTTATTTGAACAGTGAGAGACAGAATAACAACAAAAAATCCAGAAAACACATTTCAAAAGTTATAATTTGATTTGCATTTTAATGAGTGAAATTAGTATTTGGAAGAGGAAGAATTCTGCCTATGACCCCAAGAACACTATCCCCACCGTCAAACATGGATGTGGAAACCTTATGCTTTGGGGGTGTTTTTTTGCTAAAAGGACAGGACAAACTGCATCGCAACAAAGGGACGATGGACGGGGCCATGTACAGTCAGGGCCAGGGCATTGAAGCCAGCCAGGGCATTGAAAATGGGTCGTGGATGGGTATTCCAGCATGACAATTACCCAAAACACACAAAGGAGTGGCTCAAGAAGAAGCACATTAAGGTGGAGGGGTCTAGCCAGTCTCCAGATCTTAATCCCATAGAAAATCTGTGGAGGGAGCTGAAGGTTCGAGTTGCCAAACGTCAGCCTCAAACAAACCTTAATGACCTGGAGAGGATCTGCAAAGAGAAGTGGGACAAAATCCCTCCTGAAATGTGTTCAAACCTGGTGGCCAACTACAAGAAACGTCTGACCTCTGTGATAGCCAACAAGGGTTTTGCCACCAAGTACTATGTCATATTTTGCGAAGGGGGTCAAATTCTTATTTCACTCATTAAAATGCAAATCAATTCATAACTTTTTAAAATGCGTTTTTCTGGATTTGTTTGTTGTTATTCTGTCCCTCACTGTTCAAATAAACCTACTGTTAAAATTATAGACTGATAATTTCTTTGTCAGTGGGCGAAGGTGCAAAATCAGCAGGGGATCAAATAATTTTTTCCCCACTGTAAGTCCTAGTATATAATTCTAGTTCTAGAATGTTTAATTTGTATAAATAAATAAAAATAAATATATAAATATATCTCCTTTATATACATGCATATCTACATAGTATTATTAAATAAATGTTTTTTTCTGTTTTGTTCCTTCACTTTATTCAACAATACACAGCATTCTGTCTATATACACACGCACGCACGCACGCACGCACGCACGCACGCACGCACGCACATTGGTTTTTATGGTTAACGGGAACTCTCCATAGGCATAATGGTTTTATACTGTACAAACCGTATTTTCTATCACCCTACAACAACCCTATACCTAAACCTACCCCTCACAGGAGACTTTGTGCATTTTTAGAAAAACAAAAAAACACCATTTAGTATGTTTTTAAGCCTTTTGAATTACGGGGACATAGGAGGTGTCCTCAAAAACCACCTTCATGTTGTAATATCCATGTTATTATACAGATTTGTGTCCTCATAAACCATATATACCAGTTCTCGCACACACACACACACACACACACACACACACACACACACACGCATGTTGGTTTTTATGGTTTACGGGGACTTTCCATAGGCGTAATGGTTTTTATACTGTACAAGCTGTATGTGCTATTGTCCTACACCTACCCTACACCTAAACTTAGCCCTCACAGGAGACTGTGTATTTCTATTTTCCCTCAAAAAAACTCACTCTGTATGATTTATAAGCGTTTTAAATTATGGGGACACTGAAAATGTCCTCATAAATCACTTTCTCCTTGTAATACCTATGTTATACCCATGTCATTATACAAATTTGTGTCCTCATAAACCACATAAACATGCCCACACACACACACACACACACACACACGCACGCACTAACCAGTCAAAAACAACAGTAAGATTTTAAATGTTCTTTTAAAGAATTATCTTCTGCTCATCAAGCCTGCATTTATTATATAGTACACTATACTCTTGTATTTTATATGTACAGTATATTTCTCTTTTTTGTTTGAATTTTTATTATGAGTTTCTGTGCACCGCTGATATATATATATAAAAAAAAAAAAAACTCATATTATTCAACTATCTAAAGTAATACCACAGTCATACAGAATAGCTGATAGATTTCTTTACCTGATGAATGCAAGAGACAGGACATAATCAGAGTTGACGGCTAAGAGCCAGTCGCAGTCCTTGCTGTGCGGGTATGGATGAGGGAAGTTGGGCGACAAAATAAACCCAGAGGAACCGGTGAGATTGCCCCCACACGGAGCTGGGAAAACACAGAGGCCTAATATCAGCAGCATATGGGCATTAGTAACACATGAGGAGAGTCTCTTTTTAAAACATGCGGCTTGAACATCTGTGCGAACCAGGAGCCCAGAGAATGAGAGCTTAGAGAACATGCAAAGACAGAGATATTGAGAAAATTTTAAGCTCTGAGGAACCGGGCCATGTGAAGTACTCATCTCTTATATATGAGAATGAAAACTACAGATATGAGAATGAGAACCACAGCAAGAGAGAAAGGTTATTTAGAATATGAAAGGATAAGATGAAAATTCTGTACCCTCACTTTCCTGCTTCCAAAATTAAGTATCTTTTGAAAAAAAGAGACAATCCGTATCTCGTAACCTGATATTCATTAATTTGGGCACACTTTCATGTCACTGAGATGATGAAGAATCTCAATGGTGTCGGGTCCTTCAGTTTGCGTAAAGCTCTTGAGAATGGGCTAATAAAAACGGCCTAATTTTAGAGCACTTTTTAGACACAAGTTATGTTGTCAAAATTTAAGGCAAAATGTACCAATTAACTCAGCCTCTTAGATGTCTCAAAATCATGAATATGCATTGTGAAAATTAGTAAAACAATACTTCTTATGTATGAGGCTTTGTCTAATGCTTACAGGTCAGCATATATAGCATACAGCAGGGGTGTCAAACTCATTTCCACTGAGGGCCACTTCAACATTATGGCTGCCATCAAAGGGCTGGCTAAATCTATAAGACTGTACAAATGTTACTACTCATTAACATATTGTTAAATAACTGTCTCTATTTAAGTTACAAATATTGGATATGCATTTGCATAGATGTAAAAATATATGTTATTGCTTTGTGTTATTTTAACATAAATCCTTTTAATTTATCAGGTTAAGAAATCAAAATGACTCCATAAATCTAAGTAAATAAAGACAAGTATCATCCAACACTGGTCATTACATTAACTTTGTTACAAATATTTTTGTTACATTGATGGCACGACAAATAATTGTGAGCTGCTAAGAACGTGTGACAGATATGACATTTCAAAAAAACAAATGAGCCCAGTCTCATGAAAATGATTATCAATAGCACAATTTTCTGTTTCTATTTAGCATGCAATTTATACGCAGAAATTGACTTTGGCGTGCATATGATACACACATATTTGGCATGCATATCATACGCAATCAATGCTTGCAGTAGAAAAAAAAAAGTGGTGGTACTCAACCCACTCCCCCACCTATCTACTAAATTAGCTTGACTTGACTGATCCAAATTTACTAAACCAATGGCTACTGCGTAATCGAAAACACTCTACTGGAAAAGCATCCAGTATAAAACACTTGTGCTTTTAAGCCAGAAAGCTTGCTGTTATTTCATTTTTTTTACTGACATCTTTATATGAGTACTATTATCTCCGCCATCTCTGATGACATCAGCCGTGTTTTCTCTGCATTAGCGCTGTTTTGAACATATGAACGCATTCGCTTACTGGATCCTTAGATTTTCCAGGAGTTTACTGGTTGATCTGATAAAAAAACTGCTTCCTTTTCTTTTTCTTTTTATTTGTCTTTGTTAAAACTTTACTGATTCAATTTAGTAATTAGCCTATTATTTTATTACTCTGTGCTAGGGTGACGACCTATAAATCTGTTGCAGGACAGTAGATGTGATTTTGTGGGACAATGCGGGACCCGTACGAAACAGATACATTTATACTACTACTGTCATGCTATGTAAATACTAATTTACATTAGTTGGCATATGCACCAATGTATGTTTCTGCCAGTGGATGCCCACACAACAAAATATATTTTTTGAGCGCATGCTTGTAAGTCTGGCCGATAGAAAGCGCGTCATTTTTCTGTGAAAGTGAATGAATCCACCTGTGAGCAGAGAGATTTGCTCTCGTGCATTTAATGCGCTCTGGCATAGGCTAATGCGCTCTGGACATTTGACATTACAATAACTCCATAGAAAATGCCTCAAACAAGCTACAATCGATTTTCTCATTCGAGAATGGAGAATATCGTGTCTTTCCGTCGGTGGAGCACTTGATGATGTCCACTTTATTCCTTTGAGTATACAGGAACCACGCAGTCGTCATCAACCGAAAAACCCCACACACCTAATCCTAACCACTGCGTATCATATACACACCAAATTCCATTTCTGCATATAAACAGAACGCCAAATAGAGACAGAAACTTGTGTTACTGATACGCACTTTCATAATTTACAATATAAAGCTGCATAGATTTTTATTTTTAAGACAATCATATGCTCTCGCGGGCCACATAAAGTGATGTGGCGGGCCGAAATTGTCCCGCGGGCCTTGAGTTTGACACATGTGGCATACAGTGTACAAATACAAAACACTACCATGCCTTTTTCAAAGCATCAGGGACAACAGTCACATTTTTGAGTGAACTGTTAGATACTGTATGTTTATTAAACTATTATTTACCATGAAAGTAACCAACCAGGAAAAGTAGCTAGTTTAAAATATATATCTGCATCTTTTTGACTGCATCTAACAATGAAAACCACACAACAATTAACATTATAATTTAGAGATAACTTGTTGAATCAGTATTCAATTCATTACAGTAAAAAAAAAATGAAATGACAAAAGTTGTGATACACTTGATTTTTGCTCATCACAATCCTTAAAAACTGTGACAAAGTAAATAAATATTTGTTTTTACTTAAATACAGTACATTAACTGTAAATTAAATATAATTTAAATATAATTTATACAAAACAACATTTGGTCCCAAACTATCCTGCTACCCATCCTTCCATTTTTTATGCATTTATTTAATTATGTTTATTTAATTGTAATGTTTGTTTAATATAATTTAATTATTAAATAAAAAGATCACACAAATGTTACCTGCACTGTTACTTTTTTGTAGCTTTGTTAAAGCCTGTATAATTTTAAAGCCATATTCTCATTCTAATAGATTTATTCATTTAATTAAGTTAAAATATAAACCCTTACCTATACAGACAGGAGGGCTTGGTTGCCAATAGTAGCGGTTCTCCACTTGTATGCAAGTAATCTTTACATCTCCCTGCAGTTCATACCCAGGATCACACTGAAAGGTCACAGTGTCTCCAGGCTCCCGACCATCTCCATTACGACTGCCGTTCATAGGCACTCCTGAATCCCTGCAGGCAGTGGCCACTGAACCTGTATTCACATTCGAACAAGTTAATAATCATTTAGCAGCTTATAAACAGTTATTGTATGCTGTCAATCGAAATTCAGGGCTCCAATCAGAACTCTAGAAAAAATAAATCAACTCACTGGAGAACTCTATGGCAAATCCAGACTTGCTGATGTAGAAGTCAGTCTCGAACTGAATGGTAACCATGTTGAGGGTACTGTGAATGTTCTCCGGAAGCAGAGAGCCGCTAACCTCCCTCAAAGACATATCATTCTCTGGAGGACCATCCCATACCCTCAGGATGTCGTGGGACGCTTCGGTGTCGAAGGCTAGAAACTGCAGGCTGTTAATATAAAAATAAACACATGGAGATTATCCAGTCATAAAAGTCATGCTTCATTAGATGAACAAGGTACGGTGATAGAGACAAAGGATTATCTGACATACAACAGATGTGCCATTCATTATCATTCCAATGCATTAAACAAAAAACATGCAAGAGTTATTATAGTTAACTAAACCTAATACAATTTTGATACTTGAAATACTGAAAACAACCCTTACACTTACACTGACCAAAATTATAAACGCAACACTTTTGTTTTGCCCCCATTTTGGGGGGGACTTTCCACTTCAAGGCATAAAGTTTTCTCATGGAGGGAGCTCTGAAGTGGAGAATAGTCTCAACAACCTCGGTTGAGATACCTGAGTCTATGGGCTGGGCCCCCTCAGAGGCCAAGCCCACAGTTTCCACAGTTCTGGTTGGGGGTGAAATATTGAGCCCCCTGCTTGGAACAGAAGGTCCCTCCTGACAGGTAGCTCCAGAGGAGGCCCGTCGAGAAGGGATATTATATCTGGGAACCATACTCTGCCCGGCCACCGCGGGGCAATGAGAAGTAGTATAACCCGGTCCCGGCGAACTCTCTCCAGGACACCTGGGAGCAGAGCGATAGGGGGAAATGCATACATACGAAGCCTCGGCCACGTCTGCACATCGCGTCCAGTCCGGGAGGAGCTGGATTCATGAGGGAGAACCAGAGTGGACAGTGAGACATCTCTCAAGATGCAAACAGATCAATTTGTGCCTGCCCAAACTCCCTCCATATCAGCTCCACCACCTCCCTCCATATCAGCTCCATTCCCCGGGCCTTAGGCCCTGTCTCGACAGGATGTCTGCTCCTATATTGTGGGCCCCCGGAAAGTAAGCTGCTCGAAGAGACCACAACTTCCCTTGGGACCACAGGAGGATTTAGCACGCCAGTTTGCAAAGTGGACGTGACCGCAAACCCCCCTGGTGATTTATGTAGGAGACCACCGATGTGTTGTTTGAGTGGACAAGCACATGGTGGCCCCTGAGATCTGCTAGGAAATTCTTGAGAGCAAGAAATACAGCCAACATCTCCGGTTGATGTGCCATGAGAGATGCTGGTCCATCCACAAACCCTGACTCGAGCGTCCCACTAAGATCGCTCCCCAGCCCGTAAGAGAGGCATCTGTCGTTAGCATCTTGTGACGACATGAAGCTCCCAACACGGGACCCTGGGAAAGGAACCAAGGTTTCTTCCATATTACCAAGGCACGAAAGCATCGTCGCATGACCTTGATCATGCGAAAGGGGTTGCTCCTCGGGGAAAAAAACTTTTGTTCCTGAGTCACCAGTGCAGGGGTCTCATGTACAGTAGTCTAAAAGCTATCACGTTGGATGCTGCTGCCATAAGACCTAACAGTCTCTGGAACTGTTTGACAGTGAGTGACTGGCCTAGCCTTATTCTCTTCACAGCTCACAGGATGGACTCTATAAGTGTCGGTGACAGGCGCGCCTGCATTGACTTTGAGTCCCATACCACGCCAAGGAAAGTGGTCCTCTGTAGCGGAGAAAGCACACTCTTTTTGGCGTTTAGCTGTACCCCAGATCTTTCATGTGGGCCAGAACGACATCTCGATGCCGCACTACCAACTGATGCGACTGAGCTAGAATCAACCAATTGTCGATGTAGTTCATAATGCGAATACCCTGAAGCCGAAGAGGCACCAGGGCTGCATCTACGCATTTCGTCAAAGTGCGGGGTGATAATGCTTGGCCGAATGGAAGAAACCGATATCGGTATGCTTTGCCCCCAAAAGCGAAGCTCAGGAACCTCCTGTGACACGGAAGGATGGATATGTGGAAGTATGAGTCCTTGAGATCTATCGTGACAAACCAGTCCTCGGATCTGATCTGTGGCACGATTTGTCTCAAAGTTAAGATTTTGAACTTGAGCTGCAGGACGGAGTCGTTCAGAACTCGAAGATCTAAAATGGGATGCAACCCCCAATCCTTCTTTGGAACTATGAAATACTGGCTGTAAAACCCGGTTTGCCTGTTGGAGTGAGGCACATATTCTATGGCCCCTTTCTCTAACAGAGCTTTCACTTCTTGTTCCATTACCAGAACCTGCTGGGGGGCCACCTCGGTGAACCTGGGAGGGCGAGACTCAAATTATATTTGATACCCTTTTTCTATAGCATGCAGGACCCAAAGAGATATATTTGGCAGAATTTTCCACGCTGCCAAACATTCTACTAGAGGTACCAGCCTCTCGAGACTGGTTTCTGTATTTATTTGTATTCGTGCAGTCAGACGATGTCCTGAAATGGTGAACCGGCAGGATGCGTCTGAACTGACCACTCTGAAACCCTCCTCAGAGGGGGCAGGCATCCCAAGGTCACTAAGTTTCCGGGTGGACCTTGAGATATGTGCTTGCCGGAGACCGCGGCGCCCTGAAGCACACGAGGTGGCAGGGTTGGCAGAACGGTCTCCTGAGGACACTGAAGTTAGACAGACACCGTAGAAAGAGGTGTAGACCACTACACTTCAGTGGGAGAGGGGCAACACGCTGCTGCCTGACCAGTCACTGCCTTTCCCACCAGTGCTGATACATTTCTCACTGGCTTAATGGGTAAAACTGGGGACTTATTTATTTATTATAGAGGAATAGTGAAATGTTTGTGTACTATAAACTCTATAGGGAACCGGTTTCTTCTACGATCTCGACATGTTGGTGTGGAGATCAGGAAAAAAAAACATCAGTCCCCAGAGTTGAGGTTGTGCACGGGAAGGCAAGAAGCGTGCGTCCTTATATATATATATATATATATATATATAATTTTTCTTTAAAACGAACGTCCTCCTCCTCCTCTGCTGGCCAGTAGACCGCTCTTGTTACAACCTCAATAAGCTCGAGACTGAGGTGGCAAATCCTCAGTATCTGTTGCATTTACACTAACAACATCTAATTCCTCAGAATCAGATAGCTGACGTGTCTGTGCCTCAATCGGGGTGGAAGAAACCGCAGCGCGTGCTTCCCAACCCCGATAAGAGGCACTGGACCTGTCAGCTGAAGGTAGAGATGAGGCTGTGCTCATCCCTAACCCCACTTACAGATCCATTTGCGAACCCCAGGACTGTAGCCTCCGCTGTGCCTCGGCAGCAGCGGAACAAGAGCGAGCCTGAGCGTCCTCTTGTGAAAGAATGCCAGGCGGGATCGGAGTGTCAGCAAGGGAAGCATATCGCAGTGCTCACAGCCAGTGCTCTCAAGCGCTGACTGTGCATGCTCCTATCCCAAACAGGCAACACAAAGAATGTGTGTATCCACACCCGTTTAGATAATGCGGGCAGGGAAGACACACATTCTAAAAGCTTGTCGTTGCTTGCTTGCCATATCTGTTCTCTTTGTATTAAAGTAACAGAAAACACCAAATAGGACAGACAATTTTGTGTCTTCACAGCGCTTGTGAAGACAAAAATCTAGTGACAGCTTCGTTTGGGCAGGCTTTATAGCTTCCTGGTTCATAACGTCACCCGCTCTGACATCCCAATTACACCTTGGATTGATTTCACATGTGCTTTAAGACTTATCATGCAAAGCGTTCCCCTAAAGCATCAAATCGACGCAACGGAGTTCCCTTGAAAGGGAACTTCGAGTTCAGCTCATGAAAAATTGGGGCAAAAACAAAAGTGTTGCGTTTCTTTTATTGTTCAGTGTATTTTATTTAAGCTAGTTGCTTAGGTAATATTGCTCATTTTCATTTAGGTTAACTTGAAACTACTAAAATAACAAATTACATCTGAAATTAAAAAATTATAAAAACTTTAATCAATAAAACATTTAAAAACACACAAGAAAAGACAAAATCAACAAAATGAATATGATATTAATTTAAAATGAGAAGACAAAATATAGATACAGTATAAAAACTAATTAAAACATTAAAAAATACTCTCAATAATACCAAATGTCATTAAAGGGATACTCCACCCCAAAATTAATGGTTCAATCTGAATTTTATGAAGCGACAAGAATACTTTTTGTACATAAATAAAACAAAAATAACGAACTTTATTCAACTATTACTGTGTCCAAGATGCTACAGAAGAGTGTACGCATTTTGCATCCAGGGGATAATCTTCAAAATGGCACTACGCTGATGCAGAGGAGACGTCGCGGTGCCTAATTGTTGAATAAAGTCGTTATTTCTTTTTTTTTTCATACAAAAGTATTCTCGTCGCTTCATTAAATTCATATTGAATCACTGATGGCAGATGGAGTATTCTGGCGATGCTATTCATACTTTTCTAGACCTTGACAGTGCAATTTACTTGGCAGTCAATGGGACAGTCACAAGCCTCCCGGTTTTCATCCAAAATATCCTAAATTAGGAATCATTTTGGGGTGGAGTATCTGTTTAAGTTTTTCATATTTACATCACTCAGCAGATTATTTCATATTTACTGTGAATACAGTAGATAAGAGAGTTTGATTTGGCAGAAATTAATGTTCAAAATTCTTTGCAGATCCGTGACGAATCAAACAGAGGTAGTGTCAGACAATCATATCACAAATATTATGCTCCAGGGCTCAATAATTAAGGAGAACAATCGCATCTACTTTCTGAGCGGGAGTCCTTGATAACAATTTAGCAATCTGGTCTGATTGAGACATCAGCCGCAGATGAACAAATAATGAACGAGTATGCGATTTCAAAAAACTTATGCTGCTGAGAGAATTAGAAAGAGGACAAATTATCGGGTTGTAGTGCAACATTAAATGTTCAACAGCATTTTAAGCTTTATAATGAGTTTGGCCATGCAGCTGGTAAACAAAGAGATTTACGAGGTACCATCAGTTCATCAAAAGGATGTCTCCTTTTCTCTCTGTACATCAATGGCCAGGTCTGCCATTAGAGGTTTATTAATAGATAAAGACCTCTAATCTCAGCTGAATTCCCTGGTTGCATACTTATGGGCTCGGTAATGTTCCAATCGCTAATTCTAGAGAAAGGCGGACAGTAGATGGACAGTTGGAAGCAAATACTTATCAGCACCTGATGATGTTGCCCGAATCCACCTCGACAACCCAGGTACAGCGCAGATTGTTGTCATAGGGGAACGGATACCCCGGTGACAAAATACGTCCTGATGTCTCCCCTTTAAAACGTCCACCGCATTCAGCTGGGAAAAATTTAAGGGTAAAATGTGATGGGAGGAAGAGACCGAACATGAATTGAGAAGAAAAATTAAACCATGGTGAATTTATGCATACTCTCACACTTGTACAAACACATCATGGCCCCTGAAGATTTGCAGGCATGCGCTGAAATAATTAGGGGTGCCTGGCAAACAAGCACAACACAGAGGGGCAGTCCGAGAATAAAAAGCAGTGTAAAACATGCAATGCGGTTAGATCAATAAAGTACTGTGGGGTTTTCAGACATCTAAACAAAGTGCAAAAAAGTTTCTGTATCGTACAGAACAACAATTTATTTATGAAAAAAAGATGTATGTAAAAACAAAGAGGGGAATTAGAGGGGAACTATTGAAGCTGAATAATTCAGTTTTAGCTTTTAGACTGCACTGAACCAGTTACCTCTCCCAGCATCCTAGTATAGGTTGTATTTTATTTTATATTATCGATATATATATTGATAAAATATGATCAATTGATAAAGACTGCAACTCAGTCAATTACAGTCAGCATTGTGTCATGTATTGAGGATTGGTTTTAACTGTGGTGGGAAACAGTCCCATTAGACCATTAGACTTTAAGAGCGACCATATTTTTTATTTTTAAATTGACGCGACCCACATACAGTATCTCACAAAAGTGAGTACACCCCTCACATTTTTTAAATAATTTATTATGTCTTTTCATGTGACGACACTGAAGAAATGACACTTTGCTACAATGTAAAGTAGTGAGTGTACAGCTTGTATAACAGTGTACATTTTCTGTCACCTCAAAATAACTCAACACAGAGCCATTCATGTCTAAACCGCTGGCCAAAAAAGTAAGTACACCCCTAAGTGAAAATGTCCAAATTGGGCCCAAAATGTCAATATTCTGTGTGGCCACCATTATTTTACAGCACTTCCTTAACCCTCTTGGGCATGGAGTTCACCAGAGCTTCACATGTTGCCACTGGAGTCCTCTTCCACTCACGGAGCTGGTGGATGTTAGAGACCTTGCTCTCCTCCACCTTCCATTTGAGGATGCCCCACAGATGCTCAATAGGGCTCAATACCCTCAGCTTCTATAGCAAGGCAGTGGTCCTTATCATGTTGAAATACTGCCCTGCGGCTCAGTCTCCGTAGGGAGGGGATCATGCTCTGCTTCAGTATGTCACAGCACATGTTGGCATTCATGGTTCCCTCAATGAACTGTAGCTCCCTTGTGCCAGCAGCACTCATGCAGCCCCAGACCATGACACTTCCACCACCATGCTTGACTGTAGGCAAGACACACTTGTCGTTGTACTCCTCACCTAGTTTCCGCCACACACATCTAAGCCAAATCTTGACACCATCTAAATCAAATAAGTTGATCTTGGACTCATCAGACCACAGTACATGGTTCCAGTAATACATGTCCTTAGTCTGCTTGTCTTCAGCAAACTGTTTGCGGACTTTCTTTAGAAGAGGCTTCCTTCTGGGACGACAGCCATGCAGACCAAATTGATGCAGTGTGGGGCATATGGTCTGAGCACTGGCAGCCTGACCCCCCACCCCTTCAACCTCTGCAGCAATGCTGGCAGCACTCATAAGTCTATTTCCCAAACACAACCGCTAGATATGATGCTAAGCACGTGCACTCACTCAACTTCTTTGGTCCACTATGGCGAGGCCTGTTCTGAGGAGAACCTGTCCTGTTAAACCGCTGTATGGTCTTGGCCACCATGCTGCAGCTCAGTTTCAGGGTCTTGGCAATCTTCGTATAGCCCTTTCTTACCGAATAAAATTCATGTGGAGCCACAAAATATTTGATGCCCAAATAAAGATAACACGGCATATAGCTAAAAGTTTTATATTCAGTTATGTTACAGGGCAGAGGAATAGCAATCATTTCAGAAGTCAAATGTAGTAATAATAATAAATAAGTATTATAATATTTATGTATGTATAATTGACAAATTTTTTTTGTTGGCTCAGAAATAAAATATACTGCTGGACAATAACCAATAATTTGTCTTCTTATTTTTGATAAATATTTTACTAATGACAATTTTATGGTTATGAGTGTACAATCAGTATATACTGCAAACACTTTTTCCATTTTTATCACAGAATAAGGAAGAAAATATATGTGACCCTGGACAACAAAACCAGTCTTAAGTGTAGCAATAGCCCAAAATGCATTGTATGGGTCAAAATGATAAATTTATCTTTTATGCCAAAAATCATTAGGATATTAAGCAAAGATCATGTCCATGAAGATATTTTGTACCGTAAATATATCAAAACTTCATTTTTGATTAGTAATATACATTGCTAAGAACTTTATTTGGGCAACTTTAAAAGCAATTTAGATTTTTTTGCACCCTCAGATTCCAGATTTTCAAATAGTTGTATCTCCCAACAAACCACACATCAATGGAAAGCTTATTTATTCAGCTTTCAGATGAAGTATAAATCAAAATTTCGAATAATTGACATTTAAAACTGGTTTTGTGGTCCAGGGTCCCATATTGTATAGCTTCTGTAACGTTACTGTTCATTAATGCTGTGAATTACCACTGCATAATTCATATTTATTACCTGGAGAAGACTTGAAAAACACATAAAGCATGTCGTCTTCAGGTTTCATCAGTTAAGTTTTATGCTTGTTATTCAGCTTAGCTACAGCGATAGCGGGATGCCTGTAAAAAGTTACTATTATTTCTCTACGAGTCCGTCTTGGACTTTCTGCGCGAGAGCACCCTCTGGCTTCGAGAATGAACGAAGCCTACAGAGCGTGAGAGTGTTCAGCGCTCCGTGATGTTCACATCCTTTTGGATACGAATAAAACGCATTCCAAAACGACGTTACTATATTTTCTCTTTTAATTTAAAACTATATTTACTCACATTGGCCCTTGAAAACCCCAACTTTAACACACTTGACCGAGAAAAAGTGCAGGGGAAGAGTTTAGGTTGTATTAAAAGTTGGGGGGACACATACGCTACAAGGAGCCATCGCAGAGGGATGAAAGAGCCGCATATGGCTCGCGAGCCACGGGTTGCCGACCCTTGGCCTACACCATCTTTATGTAGAGCAACAATTATTTTTTTCAGATCCTCAGAGAGTTATTTGCCATGAGGTGCCATGCTGAACTCCTAGTGACCATTATGAGAGAGTGAGAGCGATAACACCAAATTTAACACACCTGCTCCCCCCATTCACACCTGAGACCATGTTACACTAACGAGTCACATGACACCGGGGAGAGAAAATGGCTAGTTGGGCCCAATTTGGACATTTTCACTTAGTGGTGTACTCACTTTTGTGGCCAGCGGTTTAGACATTAATGGCTGTGTGTTGAGTTATTTTGAGGGGACAGCAAATAGACACTGTTATACAACCTGTACACTCACTACTTTACATTGTAGCAAAGTGTCATTTCTTCAGTGTTGTCACATAAAAATCTATAATAAAATACTTACAAAAATGTGAGGGTGTACTCACTTCTGTGAGATACTGTGTATAAATATATATATATATATATATATATATATATATATATACACATAGAAAGAAAGGAAGAAAGAAAGGAAGAAAGGAAGGAAGGAAGGAAGGAAGAAAGAAAGGAAGGAAGCAGTGGTGGTCAGTAAGTACAACTACTTACATTGTACTTAAATACATTTTCAAGTATCTGTACTTTACTGGAGTAGTTTTATTTTGAGTAACTTTTACTTTTACTTCACTACATTCCAAAGCATAAGATCGTACTTTTTACTTCACTACATTTCATAAAACATATCGTTACTCACGTGATACATCACGTGCTCCGAGACGCAGAAACGGTGTCTGATTCATGAACAAACTGATTCTTTTCAATGAACCTCTTCAATCGGTTCGCAAATCGCAACAAACGATTCATTCACAAAATTGCAATGATCCGATTGCAGCTGTTCTCGAGTCGACTCACTGATTCAAATGATCCGTTTAGAGCGAGTCTTCTTCAGTGAACTGAACTCACAAGTAAAGAACCGGGAGATCTTGTGAGCGCGCGCTACTGATGCTGTGAAAAGTAAGTTACTAATGTCGAATTTTAGGATTAATTATTGTAACTGAAAATAATATTTAGGTCAAAACTGTCAGTTGTCTGTGAACTAAATCTGCTGTAAAGGGTGATCTATTTAAGCCCACTGAAATGCTTGAATGCAGACAGATCAACATCAGTGTCTCTAACGTTATGTTTTAGGTCAAAAAACTAAACATTAAAATAACACCGATTAAATAAAATAACTCATGCACGTTCATATTCCCCGCTGCTGTAACGTTAACAGTTTTATTAAAATGCTATGCATTTAGACCTATGTGACGTCTGTTTTTATATTGTTTATCAACAGTATACATTTTTATATTGTTTAGATCAACTAGCCGAGTAGACAGATATGAATGTTTATTCATAACCATACTGAAAATAAGTAAATATTGTTAGCTGATGCTAACTGTCTAGCTAACAAGCTTGCTGGTGCTAAGTTGAGGAAATGTTTAGATATAAAGTCCAAATATCTTTATTCAGCCACCTAGATAGATTCCATCTGAGGGAAAAGAAAGGATGTGATGTTCAGAACATAGTAACTACAGTAATTATCAGAGTGGGAAGTGATGCCCTCCGGGGGCATTGGGCCAGGGGTGTTTTTACACCACAGACAAAGTTTGAGAAGAAGAAAAAGAACATTATGAAAATATAATTAGATTTTCCTTAAAATGATCTTCCTAATTTCAGGCCTAATTCTCATGTCATATATAACTGACGTTCTGCAAAACAACAAGTTCTAAAACACTTTTTTCTTACTGGTGAAAATTAGATGGTGAAATCTGTTTTCTCTCAGGTACATGGCAGTGTAAGCTTCACAGTGAACATTACTACATCACTCTCATCAATGTAGTCCATATCAACAACATATATATCTTGACTCTATATAGGGGTTATTTTGGGTATTTGGATTATAAAAATATGTGCTAATATAAAATTAAATAAAGTAGTCTATATAAAATTGCTAATTAAATCTGTCTATCAGTACTTTTTTACTTAAGTACATAAAAACTTGAGTACTTTTGAACTTTCACTCGAGTAAAATTGAAAAAGCAGTACTTTTACTTTTACTGGAGTAATATTTTACTATACCTATCTGTACTTTTACTCAAGTACTTGATCTGTGTACTTTGCCCACCACTGGAAGGAAGGAAGAAAGAAAGGAAGGCAGAAGGGAAGGAAGGAAGGCAGGAAAGACAACTACGCTACATTGTCGTTGCTTCTGAAATTTGTTAGGGGGCTTTGCCTTCATGCACATCTATTCTGACATATCATATTTTATCCAATCCATAGTCATGATTATTACAATGTCATTGCGATTTCGAGAGAATATGCGGATGTCACTTCCAAAAGTTTGTTGCAAGTATTGGTCCTCTTAGCAGCATGAAAAACAAAACTTTTATTCAAATTCTGAAAGGAGAACATACAGCAAAGAAAGCGCGCAAAGTGCACTTCCTTAAAAAGCTGTCACTCATTTCAATTTATCGCGATCTGTAATTCCGCAATAATAATGAATATCAACACGGCACAATTAATCTCTTATTTACATTACCGCTACACTTTGTTCATTGTAATCAGAGGATTCACTTTGTGAGCGTCCAGAACTCTGGACTGAACAAGAACACTCGCGTTCTGAGCGGTGAGTGGATTCTGACTCACTAAAACTCATCTGATTGGCCATCGCGTAATAGAAATCAACAGATATGCCTCCTATTTGCTACAATGTACAACACTGCAAAAATAGAGCGCAAACACAAATGCACATTTGATTCTGACCTGGGGTGGCTGCTGGTTAATTTCGTTTTGTAGTTTATGTTTATTTAGTTGCTTCTTTCCTGAGCCTTGAACTTGGTTACATACATACGTTTTCCTTAAATCATCCTGGCGACCCATTTTTCAGTCTCGCGACCCACCCGAGGGTCACAACCCAGGGTTTGAAAACCACTGCATTAGACTACACATACTTATTTCTTTGACCTCTAATAAAATTTGAAGAATTAAATGTGCTGTAAACATACACATTTAGATGTGTGCTTACATCTCAACCATTTTCATTGTCATCGATGTATGGCTTCTTAAAGCTTATTTTATAAAGATAAATAAAGAACACACTTGATTATAAATTATAAAAAAAAAAAAAATAAAGGCATGTTTTTCTTACTAAAATACTCTTACTAATAAATGTTTCTCTTCATTTTGACATTTCTGACTATATCAATTTTGGAGATCACTGTAAATGGCCATTTTAACTATAATTATAGCTGACTGCATATTCATTTAATTTATAATCATCATTAATCAACATGATGTTGATCTCCTGTTACAAACAATGAAAGTATCAAAATCCGTCAGAAAAATAAAATATAATATTTTAGAAGTAATGCTAATAAAACATGTATATATTTTGTCTATAACTGTTCTGGAATGAACAGTTATGCAGAAACACAAATTATGCGTACCCCTTAAATTTTTTACCATTAATCATTATTACCATTTTTTATATTGTTTTAAATATTAAAAACATATTATAAGGGGGATACGTCATCCGCTGGAATGCCACACTCGTGTACGCATGTACGACAGTAAGCGGAAGCTAGAGATTGTGGTTTAGAAAGTTTTAAAATGGATATATTTTTTGTACAAAAAGAAACATTCCCCCGGAGTCTTTTTATGATTAATTTATGAAATTTTATTGGACATCAAAATCTCTCAAACCCCATTCACTGCCATTATAAAGCCTGGAAGAGCCAGTATATTTTAAGGTCAATTCATACTGCAACTACAGACAAATTATTCATGAAATGTGTATATTTAGGATTAATGAAACACTAGCTATGGAATTAGAATATAATTTCCACCACAGAATGAATGGTGGTTTGAAATGAGAGACAGTTCAAGGGCTACAAAATGGCAGAATTGATCTGTGATGCATGCATATTAAGTTGACAACTTAAACAAATTCCCAAGTTTGAGTTTTATTTTGCGTTATAATGAGGAAGTGTATTTTAAGGAAGTTTAAGATTTAAAAGTCCACAGAGTCAAAAGTCCCCATAGTTGAAGATACACCCAACAATGGTGGCTTCGACTGGAACCTGTTTCACCTTGTCTTGTTCCACCACTCCTCTATTCTCCTCCATACAAGCAGCCAAGGTGATTTGTCAGCTTCAAGTCAGAGCTTCAATCAAATGAACAAATGAGCCTGACATCCATTTTGATGCCTCCTGATGGCATTCAGACTAGCTACTTTAGCCCTCTGTACTCGGTTCATTATTAGTCGGCTTTAACAAGCACTTTATTAAGAAACTTTAATTGCAGGCTCTCTTTTCTCCTCAGACCCATTTTCTATCTTCCCCTTTCCTGTCTTTCCTATTCTCCCTCTTGTAAAAAACTGCAGGAGCCGGGAGGAACAGTTCCGAGAGACATGCACCGTTTCTTAATGATTCCTTTTCAGCAATTCCTGTCACTGAGCCTTATTTGCATAAACCATCTACATGACAAACAATGGACCCACAGTTCAATGAAGCCTGAATAACAGGGTTCAGATTGCGACTTGATTAATCTAAACATTAGAGTATTTTTTAGACATCCGGAATATAGGCATTTTCCAAACTTATTTTTCCCCAGCTTCTCGCTAAACCAACATCCTGCCATGTTCATCGCTCATCAGAGCAGCGTCTTAATCACGTGTCATTGGACGGTTAGGAGTGCTAAATCACCCCTGATTGGCTGCTCACGCATTGAAAATCAATGCAGGAAGATTAGGAGTTGAAGGGGCCTCTGGTTTGAGGCTGAAAATTTGCACGTCCTCTTTTAGCGCAATTATGACAACATGACATGTCGAGCCGTTTCACGCTAGATGTGTTTATGACTGAACGTTTCGACCCACAGATTATGGCATTGCTGTTGAGAGGAATGCTGATTTAGCACTGCGGTGGTGTAGCTTCCTCTGCAGAAACGAGTGAATTGGAATGTCTCATTCACACCCTTTACCTGTGAACTTGAATGAAAAATATAAAAATAGTTAAATATTTCATCTTTAATAAAAAAAAAGGATACGCCTTCTCACTATTTTGATATATCTCACTTTTGCTAAAGGTCACATCAAATGACCCGCACATTTCGCCTGTCTAAGGAAGTGAAATATCCTCCACATTATTAAGTATGTATTATTAATGCTGGCAGATAATCCTAAAAAATATCAGCCTGAAAGGCTGATTAGTATTTTGCAAGTCTACTATCTGTTTTGATGTAGAAATGAGACGAATGTGATTAAAAAACACGCTCTGTGTTTAACACAGGAAAATCACTGTGTTTTATCTACGTCTGCCGCACGGAAGCAATTTGGATGAGCGCTTTGAGTCAAATCAGACCTCATTAAGACTAAATCTAATAGTGAGCAAATCTGATCTGGGGTCAGTATACATACCAATATCCAACTCATTGGAGGCTAAATCCCCATAATCACCATTCATCAGGAAAATGAAGGAAGTAATAGTGGCACACAGTCCTATCTCAACCCATCATGTGCTACGCTTGCTGAAGAATCATCTTCATAGCTTAACTGGGACCCCTGCATCAGCTGCAATATTAACAACCTGCACCATTAATTGCAGATGGTGCGAGGGGCTTCCACCATCGCTAATTTTGTTAAGAAACATTTGCTGTTTGTAAGAAGGAATTACTTTAAAAGGTTAAAGGCAGCATAATGCGGCCTTTTAAGAGCTCTAATGTGCTTTTTCTAGTGCAAAATATGAGCAATATTGCTGCTTTGCTAGCTAAAGAAATGGGGAGGTGCTTATACTGCAGCCCTTGATAATTATGACAAATGGCTGAGAGCAACACTGAGCTCAGCTATGATAACCAGAAGGAGAGATCAGGCTGGTACGATGCATACTCTCAAGTACCCAAGTTCAAATGTCGTTTCTATGACAACAAAAATCTCCATGCACCAAAAGGACATTAAAGAGGTAAAGCGATCATTTGTTCTAATAAAAATATCTGCCGTTCTGTAGTCCATGAATTTGCCTGTTTGCATTAGGTAATATTTCTTGAATTTTTCAAATGTAAAAAGTAAGCAATAATCACAAAAAACCAACAACAATAACAAAAACAATACAATAAAATATCACTTTTTTATAATTGACAATTACTGATCTTATAATGTCACCTTTTACCTTTTACATATATTAATTTGGTCACATTTTATTTCAAGGTCCAGTTCTCACTACCAAAAATTTAAATTCGGACTCTTGTTAATGTGCAGTGGAAACTGACACGAAAGAGCATAAATTGTTAAAAAAAGTATTCTTGTAGATTCATAAAATTATGGTTGAACCACTGATGTCACATGGACTATATGCTTACTACCTTTCTGGGCCTTGAACATGGTAGTTCCATTGCTGTCTATTCAGGGTTAGAAAGCTCTCAGATTAATATAATTTAAAAAGTTAAAAAGAGTTAAAAAGATGAAAGAAGGTCTTATGGGTTTGGAACGACATGAGGGTGTGTAATTCTTGACAGAAATTTCATTTTTGGGTGAACTATCCCTTTAACTAACTTATAACCATGACTTTTGCCTTAATAAACTCCCAATGTGCTACTTTGGGTATGGGGTAGGATTAAGGTATCTAAAATATGGTCATGTAGGCATTAGCAAAATTAAATGCTCAATATGTACCAATAAACAGCCAATATGCTAGTAATATGCATGCTAGCTAATAGTGAGAATTAAAATAAAGTGTTTCTAATAATTGTATTTTTTATTATGGTCGACATACAGTATATAAATGAATATGTTAATTTATATATGAATTATGTTGTTAACCTACAACATTCATATATTTGCCCTTTTTAGTTTTTTGACCCCTTTTCCTTCAGGAACAACATTAGAAAAGTCAGTATACAGCACAACTTTGAAACTTTTAAATCACCCATTTGATTCCTAATGCTAGATTAAGCTCTGGTTGTGAACGAATGGACACATATTTTGCACTTGAGTCACTGTTAATGGTAATGACCCTTTGTAACTTCTATGTAATTTCCTTTTGCATAAACAACACTTACAGTCCTGGTGCATTATTCAATTCATAGCCATATACAAGGTGGTGATAGTGGCGTAGATTTACATTACTCTAAATTTGTACTAGAACATTTCTGTTCGATATTAATAAACAGATATTCGAAATCAAAAGATAATAATCAAAAGATATTTGAAAAGAGCTTCACTGTCTGACAACCTGAATTAACAGCTCATTATTTTTCATTTTCATTTTCTGAAGTCTTTCAAGTCATTACTTTAAATCAGGTATATAATATAATATGTTACAGTATAATAGAGTATAATATAATATAATATAATATAACATTTATTCACCAATATTGTATTCACAATAGAACATAGATAACATAAATGTTTAAACTGAGAATTATTTCAATTTTAGGCACAAAATGAGCTAATTTCTAATTTGATACCTGCTACAGGTCTCAAAATAGTTGGGACAGGGGCATGTTTACCATGGTGTAGCATCTCCTCTTCTTTTCAAAACAGTTTGAAGATGTCTGGGCATCGAGGTTATGAGTTTATGGAGTTTTGGTGTTGGAATCTGGTCCTATTCTTGCATGATATAGGTTTCCAGCTCCTGAAGAGTTTGTGGTTGTCTGACATATTTTTAATTTAATGATGCGCCAAATGTTCTCTATAGGTGAAAAATCTGGACTGCAGGCAGGTCAATTCAGCACCCGGACTCTTCTACTACGAAGCCATGCTTTTGTAATAGCTGCAGAATGTGGTTTTACATTGTCCTGCTGTAATGCACATCATCTGGAGGGGAGCATATGTTGCTCTAAAACCTTTATATACCTTTCAGCATTCAGAGGGCCTTCCAAAACATGCAAGCTGCCCATACCACATGCACTTATGTACCCCCATACCATCAGAGATGATGGCTTTTGAACTGAACGCTGATAACACGCTGGGAGGTCTCCCTCCTCTTTAGCCTGTAGGACATGGCATCATTGATTTCCAAAAATAACGTCAAACTTGGACTCCTCTGACCATAGAACACTTTTCCACTTTGGAACAGTCCATTTTAAATAATCATGTCGCTTCTGGACCATGTTCACATATGGCTTCCTTTTTGCATGATAGAACTGTAGTTGGCACCTTCAGATGGCACAGCGGATTGTGTTTACCGACAGTGGTTTCTGGAAGTATTCCTGGGCCCATTTAGTAATGTCAATAAGATAATCATGTCGATCAGTGATACAGTGTCAACTGAGGGCCCGAAGACCAGGGGCATCCAACAAAGGTCTTCCGCCTTGTCCCTTACGCACAGAGATTTCTCCAGTTTCTCTGAATCTTTTGATGATGTTATGCACTGTAGATGATAAGATTGGCAAAGCCTTCGCAATTTGACATTGAGGAACATTATTTGTAAAGTATTCCACAATATTTTTGTACACTCTTTCACAGATTGGAGAGCCTCTACCATCTTTACTTATGAGAAACTCTGCCTCTCTAAGACATCCCTTTTATAGCTATCATGTTACAGACCTGATGTAAATTAACTTAATTAGTTGCTAGATGTTCTCCCAGTTGAATCTTTTCAAAATATCTTGCTTATTCAGCCCTTTGTTGCCCCAGTGCCAACTTTTTTGAGACCTGTAGCAGGCATACAACTTGAAATTAGCTCATTTAGTGATAGAAGTGTAAAATGTATCCGTTTAAACATTTTTTATGTTCTCTATGCTCTATTGTGAATAAAATATTGGTTCATGTGATTTGAAATTCTTTTACAAAAAAAGTCTCAACATTTTTAGAATTCAGGTTGTATAATATAATATAATATACAGTTTAATGTACAGTCTGCTGGACATTATATTGCAAAATAAACCCAGACAGAGTGCTCAGGATCAATGCAAAGAGTTAGAGGGAAGAAAGTGTAAGTTGGATTCATGATGTTACTTGCATATAAGCACACCATGCAAAATATCATAACATATGCATGTCACATCAAATATACATTTTACTTTTTTATTTTCTGGCTTTACCAGACTTCTAGGATGAAAATATGTGTGCTGTTACAAATAAATCACTTGCATTCTTTCAGTAGAACCATAAGGCTGCAAAATTGATTGATGTGCAGAGGCTTTTATCATTCTAGATTCATGAAATAGCGACTTTGAATGTTCACAAAATAGTCAAAGCTGAAAGAATTCAAAGACTGTACTTATCCTGATTATACTCATCTATGACTGTGACCCTGCTTCATAGTACACTACTAATTTACGGCACATCCTTTCTACATAGTTTAAGCAGTTGAAGTCTTACCGATGCAGGAAGGAAGAGGATTATCCCAGGCCCGCCTCTCTCCTGTCATGCATTTGAGCACACGGCTGCCGTGCAGTGTGTATCCGGGGTCGCACTTGTAGGTGATGGTGCTGCCAGAGAAATGGCCCTGGTCGTTGACCTTGAAGCCAAACTGGGGCACCCCAGGGTCCTCACAGTGAGAAAGCTCAAAACCTGAAAGACATTATGTCTGTTAGCTTACTGATGGCTGACTACAGACTATGTCAATATTTTCTTAAGAATAGAGCTTTTATTGTACTTTTTTGTCATTTATTAAACATCCCTGCATAAACCTGTCAAACATGACAAAAATAGAGCACTATGATGAGTTTAGTACGACTAGATTCATAAAAGACTGAGAAAAACTGTTCTGCATTCAGCTTTATGAGGTCATTACAGCGATGATTTCCTTCGCCTGATATTTTCATGCTGCTCTGTGGCAAAGCTGTAAAAGTTTGCCATTAATGTGATTATTAACGGAAACAATTTGAAGTTAATATCCTACTGGGCTAGTAGGCAGTGACGGCCCCTTGCTAAGCAGGCAGAACAATTAAGATTAAGTGCTTGGTTAATTTGGAGCCATAATCAGAACCAAAGCACAAGCCATCTCACTGTGCGACACATCCTGTTATTAATTGTATAGCTATGATTCATTATCATTAAACAGCCTGTACTCAGAAATAGCCGAACACATGGCAGCTCACTCAGTATATCACATAATTTTAATTAAGTACAAATTTTTCTTATAAAGATTGTGAGGGTGTCTCAGTTTAGCAAAAACCCCTTATCTCAGAGTTTACTCTCAAAAATAATAGGTCTCTTAAGATGACCACATGGGGACTTGTATAGCTTATCCACCATTAAGCTTATCCACCATTAAGCTGCAAGTTGTTAAGTACAGATAAACACAACAGCATTTAGCATCAACTGTAGGTGGAGGTAACAACGTCACTAAAATCTGACACCCGGCTTTGATTGCTAGTTGATTACAGGTTGTAGTTTCACAGCATGCTTGGGTTGAGATTAGGACTCGGCGAAATAAACAGTGCTATTTTAATCAGCATCATTCTCCCCCCTGTCCTGGATCAGGTCTCTAAATTACAACATCTAGATACCGGAGTTGGCCTGGCTTCTCTGGATCTCTCTGACCTTTATTATACACTCAAATGGCTAATCCTTCAGGGGGAATGGAATCGTAGACAGAAAGGGATTTAGTCGATTTCAAATGAGATAGCCTACCAGCAGGTTCATACTTTACCCCCCACTGGAACTAAAACCTTGTTGAATCCCACACTGCGAGCACAATAGCATTAAAGCACACAGAATTCAGACCAAGTGCCTGCAGATCTCTGGCTCTGGGCCAACAAACCCAAGGTCAGCGGAGAAACAGTCATGTTTCTCCTGGTCCACTTCCTGATAATCCCTTTGAGCTGACCAAAAGCTGATTGTTTCAGGTGTTCTCATGCTTCTATGTAATGTCCTTCCCATGTAAGAAAAAGCTTTTCCTATCTACTGCGCTTTGAGTTTAAGAAAGGCGCATTACAATATTTATTTTTATTATTATTACTGGTTGCTGAGTTGTGAGGAATTCAATTGTTTTGGAATTAAGCAAGAGTACAAAGTGATACAATTCCATTTAGCAAATAATCCCTCCTAATATTTCTAGACTGCAGATGTGACAATGTAATACATGTATCATATGATTTCATGCATATCTTCATTTGCTGAGTGACAATATTTTATTTGAGTTCATAAATCATTGATAGTTATGTTATTCACATTAAAGCCTTATTTACGGTTCAAAATTACATAAAATATCTGTCTATAAGTTTGCTGAATGTTACGTTTCCTGACTGACATTGCTGTACATTTAAACTGGCAGCCATATCACCCCTGCAGCCCAAGACCGGTTGCCTACTGAAGCTATGCAGGGTTGAGCCTGGTCAGTACCTGGATGGGAGACCTCCTGGGAAAACTAGGTTGCTGCTGCTGGAAGAGGTGTTAGTGAAGCCAGCAGGGGGTGTTCACCCTGTGGTCTGTGTGGGTTCTAACGTCCCAGTATAGTGACGGGGACATTATACTGTCAAAAAGCACCGTCTTTCGGATGAGATGTTAAACCAAGGTCCTGACTCTCCGTGGTCATTAAAAATCCCATGGCACTTCTCGTAAAGAGTAGGGGTGTAACCCCGGTGTCTTGGCCAAATTCCCACCACTGGCCCTTGTCAATCATGGCCTCCTAATAATCCCCATCCACTTGATTGACTCTATAACTCTCTCTCCTCTCCACCTGTAGCTGGTGTGTGGTGAGCGCACTGGCGCCGTTGTCCTGTGGCTGCCTTCGCATCATCCAAGTGGATGCTGCACACTGGTGGTGGTTGAGGAGAGACCCCCTCCACATGGTTGTAAAGTGCTTTGGGTGTACAACAATACACAATAAAGCGCTATATAAATGCATCATTCATTCATTCATTTATTCAAACCACACATTGTGTTTACTTTAACATTATCTGAGATCAAACAGTATGAAAATACTGTTATGACCCTAAATCATTTGTTCATTGTTTCCATTCTGCCATCTTGTGTTCTTTCTGTGTATGTTTGTGTTTCATATGGGCGGCTTCTTGAGATAATTTGTTGGAGGCTGCGATTGGTTCTCCTCCTCACCTGACCCAGATATAAGGACTGCCCCAAACACTCAATAGAGGCCATGATTGTGCCATCTGTGTGATTCTGTAGTTTGCCTTGGTGCTTTTGATGTCGTCGTTCATTTAAGTCTTTGAGTGTCTTACCAGATTGTAATTCTGTGATAGTGTTTTATTTCCATTCTGTGATATTCCTTGTTAACTTGACCTATGCCTGATTGACTACGATTTTGGATGCAGATTGTGAATTGTTTGCTGTTAACTTTTATATATATTTCCAAAATATATACTAAATATATATTTTGTAATATTTTGTACATCAATTTTTTTTTTAAGTTAAGGGTAGTAGGGGGATAGACACGATTTTATTTGGAAACATCTTTCACATTGTTTTTGGTTTAGGGAGTCAGGTAAATTGAAACTGTATTTTTGTTTCTTTCATTTTGACTTAGGAAGTGTAGAGTGTTAACAAAGTATATGTTGTTTTTTGTTTGATGTTTTGGTCTTGTCTGCCCCTGAAGCTAAACCCTTATTTGTAAATCCTTGGAACTCAACATCTCTCTGGTATCGAGACTCTTTCTATTTCCTGCTACGGCTGACCCCTAGCGGTCGTAACAATATGTTAAAAACAATCTATTTTAACACTGTATAAAATAAATTTTTAAACATTGTTAGATTTTTTATATTAGTGTAATGGTTGTAAATTAATTAATTACTTTTAAGATGTAATGAACAAATATATATTTATGTAAACAAGTCTCTACATGATCAATTGATCAGTTATATCAGCTATTATTCATTTCATTGATTTTAAAATGCACATAAAAATGCCAAATCTATGACCTTGTGCATCATAGATATGAGAACTGCGCAGTAATCCATCAGACAATACACAGAAACAAACTCATTCAAGAGGACAAGGCCAAGCATTAAAATACCACACACTGCTCACAGCCCACCACAGAACATCCATAGAAAACATACAAACTGCAACTAACTGCAATTAAGAACAAATTCATTCAACTAATGCTCCATTATCAGAAAATGTATGGCCTGATAACGCAGAACTATGAAAAATAGTTTGTAAATAACATGTAAAATAATGTGTTATTGCATCATGACTATCATCTTGACTATCATCAAGAAAAACATAAATTGGCTCACTAATGGGCAATATGGCCATATGCAAGATATGTTGATAATATAGAAGCCATCATCCACTATTGGTTGCCTGCAGGAAACACTCCGTTGGTCAAAATAAAGCAATAACATTCCATCTGCTGCCTTCTTCCTGTCATTCGTCTGCAATGTGAGCGACTCTTACGAGAAAGGTGCTCTTTATTAAGACGGACACTTTATTTGGTCTGAATAGCGTTTCTTTTTTACTAAGATCAAGCCCTCGTGTGCTGAAGTGTGTGCAGTGTAGAGGGCCAATATAATAACTTACTGGAATAGACCAGTTTGAAGCCTTCTCCACTGGCCTCCGCATCACTGTAGAACTCCAGCCAAAGGTGATTGGAGGTGCTGATGAGGGTCAGACCGAGCATAGATGAACCGGTGAAGGCCCCCAGCATGTGAGCAGCGTTGTCTTTACCATCATAGATCTGAAAGGCAGTAAGATCAAATGTATATCACAAAAAACAGCAAGATAAAAATAAAAAGCTGCCTGATGTTTGTTCTACATACAGACAGACCAAAAAAATATTGTTTGAAAAGCCTTTCTGAGATACTTGTTATTCTTGCTCTGTTTATCTGGATGTGTACAGCAACATCTACAGTACCCTCTCAGTCACAAGCCGTATGTCTTAAGATTAAATGAAAAATAAAAATGAATGGGACGTTCATGAACATGACAGTTTAAACTGGCACAACATGTACTTTTTAAATCCCTTTTCACATGTAATACATCTCTCTTAATTTCTTATGTGGAGCATGAAATTATTTTAGACTATTTTAGCCAAACATGACAAAAAGGCCTCATAAAAGAGGTCAATATGACTTGTACACAACAGTTACTGAAGCATAGGTGTAAAGTATTGGAGTAAATTCAACTAATTACTGTACTTGAGTATATTTTCAGATACTTTGTAGTTTTACAGAGTATCAAAGATATTAGCAACATTTACTCTCTACTTAACTACATTTTTTAATGAGTATCTGTACTCTTTACTCAACTACATTTGAAATGAGTGTTCCAGTTACACATTTTGCATGGTACCTAGCTTTTCTGAAGCAATTTATTTCTGCTACAAATGATGTGCTATCGCCAACTACAGGGCACTGAATGTACTAGTCTTTATCTTTTGCATTTTGCCCTTACCCAAACTTGTGAACAAGGCTACTTTACATGAATGTAAGCTCCTTAGCAAATAGTTGTGAATCACAGGTGTTTTAAATGACTGCAAATGGCAATGAGGCTGAAACCAGCTATAATAAATCTAGAAGCTATTATTTCAGCTTTGGGGAATTATTTATTAAAGATTCAATATTGCTTTGATTAAAGTGATATTAATCTTTAACTTATGATTTATACTTTATTAACGACTCATCCAGCGACCATTAATATCAGTATATCTTTAACAATTTAGTGTATCTTGCTTCGTGGCCAACGATAAAATAAACAAAATTAGTACTTTATCCAATTTGAGCTAGGTAACGTAATCTATGGCAAAATAGTTTCAAACCTCAAAATCACACATCACAAGACATCATTCTTTATAAATGAAACAAAGTGTATTTGCTAACTGTTATTCTACAATACATGAACTAAACTTAATAAAACACATAAACAACACATAAACATACGCTCACACATACGCACACACATACCAGGAGTTTTGAGGTTAGAAGAAAGTTTAAGCTAGCACTCTTTACTATCTTGTAACTTTTACGAGAGGAAGATCACAGCAGAGACTTTGTTATCTTTTTGATGCATGATCAATTCAACAGTTCAGTAAGAATAGAGATTTTGTTTGTCTACATGCTTTGCGTTGAGCTGGACAGATCTTTCCATTTCTGCGTGTTTCCTGGAAATTTCCAGCAGCTGATGTCGTAGCGTGATGTCACTGGGGAAACCCTCTTGTGATTGGCGGTTGGTTTGTGACACGATGATGCTATTAAGATGTTTAAAGTTCTATGGCTTCAGGTGTTGAAGTTCTTCAGTGACGAACTGTTTGGTTCTTCTGGCGGTCAGCCTGATGGTAAAGTCAGGGACCGCTTCCTGGATGATCAATGAAGATGCCAAGGTTTTATCAAGTTTGCGAGCAACGAGTGAGTGAGACGAAGTCTAAAGCTGAAAGCTTTTAGTGGTCCATTTTAAGTAGCTCGATTTGGGTACACCCACGGGCGGCTGTCCCAATCAGATTGTTCTTGTGGGGCGGATCCTTACAGACCTCTATACGTGCTGTAATCATACATTATGATGCTAAAGGTTAACTGTCATCCACACCAACTTATTGCTGACGACGACAGCTTCCGCTCAAGACCAAACATTCCGCATTTGACACACAAAGTACATCTACTAATTGTATCTACTACACAGGTTAAGGCACAGATTAACACATCCTACATTCCAAATAATCACACCAAGCATATGAACGACATCAAGCACGTCCTTCCTGGGTATCTTTGTTCTAATAGTGATGGAATAAATGAATGTCTTTGTTCATAAAGTCCACACAAGTTTGGGTGTTCCCTGAAAGAAGAGAAACAGAAAAGTTATTTCCTTTGACCTGCAGGGGGGCGAAAGGGGAGCGAAAGAGGAGCTGTCCGGGGTCATGAGAATGCCATGTTTTTATGTGTATCTGTTGAGGCTCAGTTCGAAAGTCTCATCATAAATCCGTCTTCTTTGTTGATAGCATCATTGAGTTATAAGTTAAATGGTCCTCCGGGACCACGTCCAGATAAAGAGTTATTTTGTCCTGTTTTGGAGAACATCCAGATGTTTCCCTCAAATCTCTCCTAGTTTTTAGGGGTCTCTTGAGATAAGGAGACTTAGGGCAGGAAATCGGCCAGCCAGCTAAATGCGGATCGCTCATGTATTAACCTTTTACGACTCCCTTAGGAATGTGCTGTTTCTCAATCATTTTGTGCGTGTTCTCGTGCATACGAGGCACTACACAGCACACCCAGTGCAAGATGACTTTTTAATGTATTTATTTAAAAAATATAATTAATTTATCTATTTATTGCAATTTTGAGGTGTTCAGTTTTATTTTAGTATAATATTTTACTATATTAGGTACACCTTGCTAGTATCGGGTTGGACCCCCTTTTGCCTTCAGAACTGCCTTAATTCTACATGGCATAGATTCAGGCGTTGGAAACAATCCTCAGATATTAGGACCCACACAGACTGCAGGGTGAGCACCCCCTGCTGGCCTCACTAACACCTCTTCCAACAGCAACCTAGTTTTCCCAGGAGGTCTCCCATCCAGGTACTGACCAGGCTCAACCCTGCTTAGCTTCAGTGGGAAACCAGTCTTGGGCTGCAGGGTGATATGGCTGTGGCTGAGCATAGAGCAATAGAGAATCCCAAAGGTGCTCTATTGGATTGAGATCTGGTGACTGTGGAGGCCATTTGAGCGAACTCATTGTCATGTTCCAGAAATCAGTCTGAGATGATTTGAGCTTTGTGACATGGTGCATTATCCTGCTGGAACTAGCCATCAGAAGCTGGGTACACTGTAGACATAAAGTAGTCGTTTTTTCCAATCTTCTATTGTCCAATTTTGGTGAGCCTGTGCAAATTGTAGCCTCCATTTCCTGTTCTTAGCTGACAGTAGTGGGACCTGGTGTGGTCTTCTGCTGCTGTAGCCCATCTGCTTCAGGGTCCGACATGTTTTGCGTTCAGAGATGTATTCTGCATACCTTCGTTGTAACGAGTGGTTATTTGAGTTACTGTTGCCTTTCTATAGTCTCTACCCAGTCTGCCCATTCTCCTCTGACCTCTGACATCAACAAGGCATTTTCGTTGTTCCACATCTAGATGCCTAAATGCACTGAGTTGCTGCCATGTGATTGGCTGATTAGCAATTTGTGTTACCAAGCAATTGAACAGGTGTACTTAATAAAGTGGCTGGTGAGCATATATATATATATATATAGCCATAGTGTTTCTTTAGTTCTTTGTGAGTTGTTTAATGTAATAGTTGTTTGTTTGGCTGCCATTCTGTTCTTTGTACACTTAGATTTTTGGCTTATTGTTTGTTCTAGTTTTTCCATGAATTGCCTGCACATAATTTTCCCCAGCGTTACAGTTTTTGACTGGCATGTCTCTTTGACTAGTGCATCTTTGGGCCTATATTTAGAATAAGTAAAATACTTAAGTACTGTTAAAATCAGATACTCGACGAATTTTACTCAAGTTGTTTTGGAATTGGTGACTTGTAACTTGTAGTGGAGTAATTTTCACTGTAAGGTATCTGTACTTTTACTCAAGTATGGTTTCCCGGTGCTCTTTAACCTCTGTACTGGTGTTGGCCTAAATGTAAATTTGGCCAAAATGTAGAAATACCTTCAGAATGTCACCCTGGGCCAGATGGAAGGTTCTGGCAGAAATATTGATTCCTTTCCCAGCCTGCACCTGTATGCTGTAAATGCACTCGTGGTTGTTCTCGTAGTTCATGGGGTAATTCGGTGACAGCAGAATCCCTTCATTGTTGATGACAGATGAGCCGCACTCAGCTAGAGATTGGAAATAAAACCACGGAACATTGGGGGAAAATGCAGTAACAAGTAGAAAGCTAGTAATCAAAACATCACCTACTATTATTATATAAAGATATCCAGTTAACATTTAGTTACACAAAAACACACCACACGGACATATTGCTGCTGTAAAAGCTCCCCGTGCGTTAATATAGATCTGCCATTTTTAAAAGGATTGGTCTGGACAGCACGAGTCTGCGTTGCTCGTGTGACGGCACATCTGGAAACCAAAATCGACAGAGCTGAGTTGCACCATTCGTAGCTTTAATTCAAAATCAAATGTTATTAGGGGATATAAGTTGGACTTTGAACAATAACCATCAAATATAGATTTAATGGAACAACAGACAGGTGTGTTAATATCCATCATGTATTCTGGTGCAGAAGGAAGACCAACATAAAGCAACACGGCCCGGCTGATTTATTTAACGTCCCCTTGCCATTTCTCTCCATGCCGCTCCATGTTATGTCGATATTACCAGTGTCATATTTTGAATAAATCACCACTGTTACTGCCCCTATTTAGTAAATTACCTACATACACACCCCTCCTCAGTGAGACAGCCCAGGACATGATGTGAATTTACACTGGGCAAGACTCCTTACTTTTCCCTTATGCCCTTCTTCTAACTTTCATTCAGTTCTGGGGAATAAAAAAGTAGTTAGGAGCAATGTGACTTACCACATGAGGTCAAAAACTGACCCGCAATCTGAATAAGTGAGGCCGTCCCAGAAATTAAAGTGTGGTAGATTTCTCAGTGCTTTGTTGACTGTGTTGTTTAGAGCAATACAAATACCTAAGTGCAATTTTGAAGTGGCCCGGGAAACGTGGTTTGGGCTGAGATTGCAAGCGCTACTGTCAAAAGTAATGTTTGCGGATGGGAGTTTGGACTCCTGCTTCATTCACACAACCTGATCCAATATGACTGGCAACTCAAACTGACCCTTGTGTTTGGAAAAATGGGAACTTCAGAATGCTACTTTCAGTGAGGTAGTCAGTATGTTCACAAATGATGGGACTTTCTGGGACTTTGAGAATCAAGTCGCCAGAGCTTATGAAGTGATGTTTAATCTGACAGAGCAGGAAGTCTGAGATGAATTAGCGGGAAGCAGAATTTCAGAACTGGGAGACATTGAGAGGTTCGATACCTACCCAGACTACAAACACTTCTAGAACTTATTTAGGGTTCGACATTAACTCAGCTGACATAATCCTTACAAATCCTTCATATTTGCTGAAAAGTGACTGTAGCAAGCTATCTGAGGTTATTCCATGTGTTCTCTCCTTACCAATTGTCAAAAAAAAAAGGATTGTTCATCTAAAAATTAAAATTCAACCATCATTTACTGGTACCCTCATGCGGTTTCAAATGTGTATGACTTTATTTCTTATGTGGAACATGAATGAAGATATTTTCTCAGTGTGTGTGAATTATTTCCATACAATGGCAGTCAAAGATAACCTAAACAATTTAGGAAACCTAAACATTCATCCAGATATTTTTCACTCCACAGAAGAAAGTCAGGTTTGGACCAACATTAGGATAAGTACTGTAAATGACATAGTTTTCATTTTTGGGTGAACTGTCCCTTTGATTCCTTCTTTCTTTTCAATGGTGGACCCGGTCATAATCCTTTGGCAATGTTTCACCTGGAGCCGTGCAAAGCTGTAACAGATGCACACTTCATTCTCCATTCAAGTAAAGTTACAGACATAAACTACAACCAATTACCTCTGTTACTCACCTGCATACAATTTTAGCTAAACCAAAAAAATAAAATTCAAATGAGATTTTAACTTGTGATTTCTCAAACTTAAAGCAATAAGTATTCCTTTGAACCATACACACTCATGCACAGGTCAGGAACTGAGCCCCCTAAGTATAAAATCCTAAAATCGCCTCTGGCAGAGACCTTTGGTCATTTGGGAACTTTCAGAAACACAGGACAGGTTTTATGCATACTTACTCATTACACACATCTATGGAAGGAATGAAGGATACTCAGTGCTGGATTCTGCACAGGCGATATTGGCAGTTGCCTAGGGCAGCGGTGTCCCCTGCGTGCCACTCCTGCACACATCAGATGAGCATTCCAATTCTGCTGGTAATGGAGTGATGATATTGTCATACAGGACACGTCATCTTAATAAAAAAATCACACAATAAAATGTTCACCGCCTTCAACATTTGTAGTGAGATACACACGTATATTCCATTTCAGTTATAGTATTATTTTAAATTATGCATCTGTATGCAGTTTCTTTATTGTCAATAAGATAATCTCATGAAATAGGTAAATAAATTGTGGGCATCTCTATGATGTTTTGATACTTTGATTCAACATGGATGTTTTAAATGGATCAAAAGTGAAAGTAAAGACATTTTATAAGACATGAATATAGAATTCTGAAAAAAGACACTTTGCAGGTTGCCACACTGCAGCACTACAATTTTCTGATGTGGTACTGTTAAACTTCAATTCCCTTATGAATTAAGTTTTCTACAGATCCGGGAGAAACAAAAACATGACGCAGAGAGGCATCAGGCTTTTGAACTCAATTTATTCTTGACCAGCATGCCTTTATATATGGTACCAGAGAGTTTTGTATTACAGGAGGTTCACAAAATGACCAAATAAGGTACAGAAAACATAGCATGACATGCACAGAGTGAATGCCTTCTTTCTCTACTTATAGCCAAGAGACACCTGTCAAGCGACCTCCTCTTATTATAGCCAGGATACAGAAGCCAGTGAGCTTTTTCCCTTTTCTATAGCTTTGTATTCACTTATGCGGAAATTAAATCTAACAGTTACTAAAAGGGTTTCTTAAACACCAAATCAGAATGATTTCTGAAATCACGTGACATTGAAGTCTGATACTGAGCAATGAACGCTACACTTTTGTTGCAAAAAAACAACAAAAACAAAAGCGTTGCGTTTATAATTTTGTTCAGTATATACACACACACACACACACACACACACACACACACACACACACACACACACACACACACACACATATAAATATGTGTGTGTGTGTGTGCAAAGATAGTACACAACAAACACGTCTACAAGTGTTTTTTTTTCACAGGATACCATAAGCAACAATCAGCTGGATAGAGTGAATGTAACATCTTCTTCTAAAAAAAAGCAAAGATAAATGTGATCATTTGGAAAAATTGTCTAATTTAAAACAATTAAACTATGAAGGAAGTGCATTGTGGAGCCTAACACTAATCCATATTCTCTTGCAGACTATAAACAAAACATGCATCAATCAAATAAATGGTTTATACACAGTGTTTAAATGCATGCATATTAAATGGCCGCTGCAAACAAGTGTCTTGTTGCTAATCCAGTGGAAAAAGATTCTTGTCTGTTGAATCTTTGTGTCTGATCCTTGTGTTGCCTGGCAAAATGAAAGGCCATTCTGATAAGATCTGCTTCTGGTAAAGAGACAGGAGGCTTTATTTCCTTTATTGACAACATAATTTATGTGGTATACAGAAAGGATGCGGTGTGCTCATGTAAGCATCTGAAGCAGTTTCAATCTGTTTCTTCTAAAGTTAAGGCTCTTCTCAATCGGTGGATGAGAGTTCAGACAACAGTCACAAGACACAAATGTCCGCCTCTATCAGATGTTGCTGTTTGGCTCGCATTTATTGTCATTCTGTGTAGTCGTGCTTGACTCTTGTTTGGTTTGCTTAGAAACAGACAAAGATTGTCCAGAAGGCTCACTCAGACAGCAATAGGACTGCAACAAACAATTATTTTGATAATTGATTAATCTAACGATTAATAGACTAATCGTCGATTATTTCACTGATTAATCAGTAGACTTTGATTGATTATTCATATTTTGCAATTAGTTGAAATATGAAGTTATACATATTCTAACATAAATGATGGTCACTTGAGCTTTAGAAAAGCATATTATGTAAAAACAATTATTATACAATTAATTGGTGACACTTTACAATAAGGTTCCATAGTTAACATGAACTAAGAGTGAACAATATTTCTACAGCATTTGTTCATCTTAGATAATGTTAATTTCAGCATTTACTAATGCATTTCTATATATAAAAAACACAAGTTGTGTTATTTAACATTGGTAAATGCACTGTGAAATAACGTGAACAAACAATGAACAACTGTACTTTTATTAATCAACATTAACAAAGATTAATACATAAATATTATAAACACATTGTTCATTAATGTTAATTAATACAATTAATGTTAACAAATGAAACCTCATTGTAAAGTGTTACCAATTCCTTATACAAATAAATGTATTTGGCACACAAAATGAGATGACAGACAAGAGACACTCTCTCACCATTTAATTAGCTACATGAAAAAGTAACTGAATTACATCATTCAGCCTAACATCTCCTTTTTTAAGTCATATGGATAAGAAACAAAATAAAGGTAAGTGATACAACGCTGTGGATAAACCATTATATATATATATATATATATATATATATATATATATATATATATATATAAATGGTTTATGGTTTACATATATATATATATATGAAATATATATTTCACATTCATCCAAACGCCCCCAAGTTCGGATGAATTTGCTCTGAAGCTCTGTGTGACGCAGGTGTTTTCTTCTCTTAAATTACATCCAGGAGGGCTAAACTACAGTCTTGCGCTACAGCGCCATGCTGGTCAACCCCCAGTATTGCAGGCTCTTACATTAGGTTTTATGAGATCAAACGATTACAAAAATATTTGTCGACAATTTTTTATTGTCGATGTTGTTGATAAGGTCGACTAATCGTTGCAACCCTAGACAGGAATGGACATTTCATACCATGGCCGCATGAGCAAAGACTGCCATGAGCTTAAAAAAAAAGAAAAAGAAGAAAAAAAGAGCAACCCGAATCCCACATTAACTGTATTCCCACATCAACTAACTAACTTTTGAGATGGATCTGATCAGAGTGTATGATAGTGTATCAACATGCATTCATACTGCAAATAAACTGTAGACAGACAACAATACTTCAAAATTGTAATGATGCAATTGGTTTCTAACCCGAGCAAGATATTCATGCATATCATTTGACTGAATATGAAAAAAGGAGTACAAACAATATTTCATATTTTCAAATGAAAAGAAAATATAAATAATTTAATTGTAGGCAAAAAAAGTATATCCAGGAATGTGATGAAGTTTCAAGTGAGCAAGCTTATAGAAAATATATATTTTTAATATAATTATTTTATTATCTTATAGCAGTACATTTAATATAATATTTAACAGTATTACACAACCCTGAAGATGCTATTGCTATAGAAATATAAAACATGATATAATTAGCAAGCTAGGAAACAAAGAGTAAAAAATATCTGGTTACCATATTTATTCATTATTCAAAATCTTAGTCATAGTCATAGACAAAAGAGAGATATTTACAGAAAGAAAAAAAGTTTTGAAAGTTATGTTTGGATGTCAAAAAAACAACACAACAAACAAGTGCATCAGCGATTTTTTTACAAGTGCTAAAATGCAGGTCATTGAGGCTTTACAAAGAGAATGATTTATAAATTATGCAAAGCTGTATTCACACGAACGCCCTGCATTGGTATTACTCGTATATATGTAGCCACAACACAAGCCTTAAAACCCTATTTTTGTCAAACCCACAAATATCAGCTGTAAACCTCTTGAACAGAACATGCTTCTAACCATTATGAATTACACAACATCTCACACAAACCTCTTCAACAGGAGCTTGGCAATATAAGGCTGATATGATGAAAGGCAATGTGAAAGCTCTAGTACTGTAGCCTAACCTGTATTTCCATCCAGCATGTCATTGGCACAATAACATAATGAACTCACTGATACAGCTCAGTGCATACCGAGAGGCAATTTTGCTACTATTTCTTTCATAAGAGACAGGTGAGTGGACCGCCTCAAGTGTAAAATGGTTTTCTAACTCATCTATGCATTTATCATTATCGAAGCATCATGGGGTGCACATTGCTTAATTCCCTTGTAATTTGGCTGTGCAGTTGCCAGACAACTCAGACCGCCAGCATAAGAAGTTGTTTTCACAGCAAATTATCCATTGGTACATGGTTCACCGAAGCCACATTTCACTTTGCACTTTTCCCCCTTAAGACAGGGTTTCTATGTGTTAATCTAGTTTAATCCTTGAAGTAAACAGTAAAAGAAAAAAAAATCCATGTGGCAAGTGTTGATGGTAGAGTTATTTTATTACATTATAATATATTAGTAGTTACTGTTATTTGAATTTAATTAGTTATATTACAATATTACTGTATCTGAAATGTAATGCATTACACTACTTTTGTATTACTTGTAAGTTACTTTCACTAAAATAACCACAGAAGTATGACTATGCATTCTAAAATGCTAAAATGTAGTTTAGTGCTGCTCGCTAAACATCCAGTAAAGGGCGATGTGCTATAGAATAATGACTGCTATAGAATATAAATAATTTTAAATGTCTTCACTCACTTTATCACTTTCATGCATTAATACAATTATACATTTCTCTCTCTTTTTTATCTTATACAAATGTTCGAGTCGTATCATTGTTTCCACAAAAATATTAAGCAGCAAAACTAGTTTTAACATTGATATTAATGATAAATGTTTTTTGAGCAGCAAATCAGCATATTAGAATGATTTCTGAAGGATTATCTGACACTGAAACTTCTTTTTGTAAACAACAACAGATTTATACAAATTTCTAATGACGAATGTTGCGTTCCCAAATGCAAATTAAAGCACCTCAAACCAAACGAATTGAAAGTAAACACAGTACTTTAACAGCAGACATGTAGCGCGTCAGACTAGTGAGATTACAGCCTATTATATAATTACAACACAATCGTTGGGAGTTTTATGACAGCACTAGCAATCTCAAATTCCCACCGCCATTCATAAAAAGTCACCGGGTCGAGTAACACGCTTCAGCGCTGGTTCTACACGTGATTGGTGCTTTTAATCATTTGAACACTTTGAACTGTCCTGCAGATGGCGCTGTGAGCTTGTGCAGCGCTCCCAGGATCATTCCGTCCATGATGTTTTAGAAAATAATCTTTTCGCAATTTATTCAGGTAATAGCTCAAGGCCATTTGAGCGATTTCAATCATCATGCAGTAATCAACCCCCCCCCCCCCCAAAAAAAAACAACAACAACACGGATCTACGCAAATCACATGGGTCGTCCCTCGGAGGTCGGGAAATACATATATCCGTATTTATATGGAAAAATCACACCCCTGAGCTCTGTCTATTAGCTTAATGTTAGCGTGGCACCGGTCAAGGTGTTTCTTCAAATTACTCGTGCAGTTTCTTGATGTTTAGAGTACCCTTGGTGTCACACATAGATTACACTTGACTATTATGTTCTTGCCCTTTTCTTTGACAAACTGAAAATAATGTGAGTATGTCCATCTCATAAATGTTGAATCCATCTCTGCAGTCATCAAACATCAAGCTCCAGCAACATACAGTAAATAGCCATACTATTTTACCCGCAGATTTCTCACGGTGTTGGTAAATTCTTAAAAAACCTAACACCACTTCATTTCGGATTAAAATGCGTTGTAACTTGCATTACTGAGATTGTAACAAGTAATCATTTTACAAAAAGTTTATTAGTAATGCGTTATATTACTGCATTACAGCAAAAAGTAATATATTACTGTAATCACATTACTTTTGTAATGCGTTACTCCAAACACTGGTTGATGGTATGACTAGACGTTCCACCAGGGGACTTTGATTAGGGCTGCAGCGATTCGTCGATGTCATTGATTACGCCGATTATGAAAATACGTTGATTAGCATGGAATGCATCAATGCATCACACCTTTAGCCACGCCCATTGCACAAGCCTGCAGTTATCCCTACTTAAGACTGTTTTTCTGCCATTTTTAACACATAAAAAGACTCTGGAGCAGAAGGTGAAGGCTAGTATGGCAACATCACTTCATATAGTTGTTTCATAGATTATTTTATTATACGACTGTCAGAACAGCATTAATACAGCCAAACTTGTCAGGATTCACAATAGCATTCTTGCATTCAAAGCTGCGCTGAATGAACAGAACAGCACGGGACATCGAGTTGCCTATATTGCACTCACAGAGACGGAGAAGGAGAAATTATTCACATTCATCTTAAAGAGATGTATGTTATTTAAAAAATCGACATCATTTTTGGACAATGGGGGGCGCCATTATTTTATGTGCACAGTGCATTCTGCGTCGATGACATCAAATGGTTGCACTCAGTGAGCTACTGGCGCTTATTTCTATAGCCTTTGGCTTTATACCGAAACACAAATCCGAATACACATCTCAGAAAATGAAATACTGATACGATACCACATTATGTGGCTTTTGGTGGTAATTTTCAGTCGAAGAGCAACAAGAGAAGCAATGTAAGACTTTGGAAGATGCCTGTGGAAGAATAAAACTTCCAAAAGACATGCTTCTTTTTCTCTCCACTTTAGCCCTGATGCCTTTGAGTCTTTTAGTAGACCACAGCTACTGAAAGAGCTTACAAAAGCCTGAGACAAGAAACGTTAGATGCCATCTGTTAGGATGAAAACGCTGTGGCCACTAAAGGAGTTTCTCAGCATGGATCTTACTCGATATCAGAGGTGTTTAGACTCCTTGTGGGGGAAAAAAATCCATGGTACAGCATTTGGTTTAAACCTATACTTATATCCATCGCCACCCGTAAGCTCGTTCATAGCTGTGGTCATCATATCCATATTTTATTTTCCGAGTTGTGTTGTGGTAAAAATAGCAACAGGTAGCGCTAGTAGCTCACCGAGTGCAACCATTTTACGTCATCGGAAAAATGGAGCCATGAAGGCAATTTTTGAGGAGTGGCATCATTGGCTCGAGGGAGCTAAACATCCCTTTACAGTGTTGACTGATCACCGCAACCTGGAGTATCTGAAGTCCGCCAAGAGACTTAACCACAGGCAGGCAAGATGGTCTTTCTTCTTTACACATTTTGATTTTACTGAGACATATCTCCCAGGCATGCAGTACACCAAGACTGACGCCCTGTCCAGACTACACGAATCATCCCTACTACCACTCACCAACGAATCAATTATTTCCCCTACCATTATTCTAGCTCCCATCCAATGGGACATCATGACAGAGATCACCGAAGCTCAGGCCACCGACCCCCACCAGCCGAAACTCCACCCAACCGCATGTATGTACCACTTGCGCTACGTCAGAGAGTTATTCAATGGGTACACTCTCAGTTCAGGTCATCCAGGTATCGCTGCCACTGTTCAATTACTCACCAATCACTTCTGGTGGCCCACATTGCAGGCTGACACGATCACCTACATTCGAAACTGCTCCACCTGTAATGTATCCAAACCCTCTCACCAACTACCTGCCGGCCTCCTACAACCTCTACCCATTCCAAGATGCCCCTGGTCTCACATAGCCATTGATTTCACGCTATCAGGGGGTCATACCACTATCCTCACAGGTGTCAGTCATTATACAGACTATTTAGCCAGTACCCTTTCTTACACTCCTTGCAAAGTCTTGTTTTGCTACTGCTGACATTTCTGAGCGTTTTCCCCTAAATGAGTTTTCCTGTTGACTACCTGGACTGTTTATTCCCATCTGACCATTTGCTGCCTGCCTTTTTGACCCTGACTGCCTTTTGGATATACTCTCTGTCTGCCGCCTGCCCTGACCTTTGCATTGACCCTGTTTATGAATCTGCCTTGCCTATGTTACTCTTGTTACAGTTGATTGAACTTTGCCTGTCTGACTTCTTCTTTGAAATAACAAAGCTGCACATGGATCCCAACATCAGTGACCCTTCATTACACTTGGCAGGTCTGCCAGCCAGTTCCATCAAACCACTAGAATTAATCCAAAATACTGCAGCAAGAATAATTGTAATGAGCCGAAAACAATGCACGTCACACCTCTGTTTATCAAATTGCACTGGCTACCAATAGCTTCTTGTATAAAATTTGCCTACAAAACCACCACTGGCTCTGCACTCCTTTACCTAATTTCATTACTTTATTACTATGTGCCCTCTAGAAGCTTCCGTTCTGCAAGTTAATCTTTTTGGGCTGATCTTGTGTGGAAAAGTGCACTCCTGCATACATGTGATATTGTAGAAGATCTGCACCAAAGACTGGTGTCAATATATGTGATCACATGGAACAATGTGGCATTCCACCATTCCCAGTGAAATCAAAACCTGGTTTGACACCCATTCGAGAATGAGGTCTCTTATTCTTTCCCCTTACTTCCCTTTCTTCAACAACCCAATTGAGAAGTTTTTATGAGTCTGGAGATAGAGGGTTTTTGACCATCGTCCACAGGACCAAATGTTCCTCCAGAATGCAATGGACACACCGACATGTCGAGATCGTAAGAGAAACCGGTTCCCTATAGAGTTTTAAGTACACAAACATCTCACTATTCCTCTATAATAAATAAATATGTTTTACCCATTAAGCCAGTGAGAACTATATCAGCACTGGTGGGAAAGGCAGCGGCTGGTCAGGCAGCCAGGCAGCAGTGTGTTTACACACAATGTATCTCCTGAAAGCCTACCAGGCTGAATTGTTAGGAGATCAGGTTTATGGGGGTGTTTTCCACCGAGGAGGCCCCCCAGCAGGTTCTGGTAATGGAACAAGAAGTGAAAGCTCTGTTAGGGAAAGGGGCCATGGAATACGTACCTCACTCCAACACGGAAACCAGGCTTTACAGTCAGTACTTAATAGTTCCAAAGAAGCATGGGGGGTTGCGTCCCTTTTTAGATCTTCGAGTTCTGAACGTCTCCGTCATGCAGCTCAAATTCAAAATGTTAACTTTGAGACAAATCGTGCCACAGATCAGATCCGAGGACTGGTTTGTCCCGATAGATCTCAAGGACACATACTTCCACATATCCATCCTTCCATACCTCAGTTCCTGAAGTTCGCTCTTGGGGGCAGAGCATACCAATATTGGGTTCTTCCGTTCTTCTGTTCTGTGATTTCTCTTTAAAATAGCTTAGAAACTGAAAAGTTCTAGCATATATTTCTTAATAACTAAATCCCATAGCTTCACGGCTAGTAGAGAGACATTGCCAGGTAGAATTAATTCACACACGCAATTGCTCTCACCAATGCATTCATTCATATGAATGTATTCTTTACTGTACTACTTATCTGTATCTGATTTAGAACGAGCAGGAATCTGTGAGATAATGACCCAAAGACTAAAGAACTGATAAAAACAAGCTGTTATAGGTGCAATAGTCATGTGGGCAGCGCTGTGTCATATTTCATAGCTGTGCACAAGGCATTTGTCACAGCTCCAGACTTATTTGTTCATTAATGACGTCATCAGGGACTAGTCGACTTCGACTTGACTTTCATCACATAAAAGTCGACTTTAAAAAAATCTAAAATCGTTCAACCCCTATCATGGTGTAGTGACCATCAGCTGGACACAGTTAACTGCCCAGTTGGTACAGTGCAGGAGTTCCTGCAAGAGCGGTTCACTACAGGGCTAGCCCCGTCCACTCTAAAGGTTTATGTGGTGGCCATAAGTGCTTAACACATTACTTTGGGTGTAATATCATTGGGGAAAGACCCCCTGGTATCTCGTTTCCTCCATGGTACTTTGAGGCTGAGGTGCTGCAAGCATTCTGTCCTCTTCCTTTCAGAATGCAGACCAGGAAAGGCCCAATTTGCTTTGCCCAGTGCGGGCATTAGATGCTTATGTCCACAGAGCTGCCCTGTGGTGCTAAAATGAACAGTTGTTCATATGTTTTGGACCACCTAACGAGGGGTCCCCTGCATCTAAGCAAAGGATGAGCAAGTGGGTGGTCAAGTCCATCTCACTTGCTTATGAGTCTGCCAGGCCGGTCGGACCTTCTCCTATGGCTGTCCGGTCCCACTAGTATGGCGGCCTCCAAGGCCCTGATATTAGGAGTTGCTCTCCAAGAGGTTTGTGATGCGGCATGCTGGTCCTCACCGCACACATTCGTCAGATTTGATTCTTTAGACCTGGACTCTACCCCAGGTTCCCAAGTGCTCTTGTCCTAGTGCTGCTCGTTAGATTTCACACAGGACAGGCACTCGTCGGTATGGTGGTGTTGTATTAACATTCCCCAAGCGTCTAAAACTTTGACGCAAGGGAGTTCCCTTGAAAGGGAACGATCGGTTATGACTGTAACCTCGGTTCCCTGAAGAGGGCCAGGCAGGATTCGATATAAGGACTGCCTGAACGCACGAGGCGAGCACAAAAGATATTCGGGATTGTTGGAGTAACAGTCGCGCGCGGTGTGAACATTTTACCGCGCACACATCTAAAGCACACGCACACAGATAGACGCGTCAACTCTGTGCGAATACTGAATTGAGCTCTCCTCCACTTTTTTGTGCATGGATGAATAAATACTGACAAAACTACATCGAAATGCATGTTTTGGCTAATATCCTTGTAAACAGTCGTTAAGCATAGCATAAGTCTTAATGTAAACAGTGGAGAAAAAAGGCATGTGTATCAGTATATTAAATATGTGCTTTCTTTCTTAAAGTGAAAGCAAACTAATAATAAATCTAATGCTGTCAAAAAAAGTACAAGTGATTACTGCTCCTGACTAAATAACCTTTAACATCAAAAAGTATTCATTTACAGGCTATTTAATTTATACAGTGAAGACTATGCAGTTATTTTACATCTGATTATTACATTTCTGTAGCGTACCTGAAAATTTATTTTAGACTGAGCTGAAAAACCTGAAAAGCACTGTTTATTGAACTTGTGTCTTTGTTCTATTGTATTTATTTTATGTTTTTGCTTGTAATTTGGTTATCTGTAGAAAATATTTTAGCACTGATCCCATAGCAGCATTTTTAGATTTATGTTCAAGTTATATATTTTTGGTTGCATTTGTGAGTTGAAAATGTAGATGTTTGTTTAAAATAGGTATATAATATGATAATATCGATCGATATACTCCTGTATCGGATCGAATCGTATCGTAAAAAGTTTTGAGGTATCGGAAAATATCGTATCGCTGGGTATGAGAATCGATATCGATATCGAATCGTGACGAACCATCCGATTTACACGCCTAGCCATATCTCCTTCGTGCAAGATGATATTTTGTCATTCTAAACCCACTCAGGGAGCCCAACACAAATGTGAAGTCACAGCTACCCAAGCCCATTGTCAGATTACAGAATATTAAAGGGAGCAATATTGACATTTCCCATAAGCTTGATAGGCCTAAAGTTCACTCTCTGCATTGTAACACAATTATACTAATTATAGGAGAGATGTGCACTTCTCTCTGAGGACTGCATAGAGAGAAGAGAGGAAGAGTCCAAGAAAGGAAGAGGCCGTTGTATTGAAAAGACAGGCAACTGATATTGAAAGACATTGTAAGAAAGTTAAAAACCCTGCTGGGTGAAGTATCTGAAAGACATCAATACAAAACAGACTGACTGCAAAGTTTGTTTAATGCTCAGAACAAAACCATGTACAGTATCTCCTTAAACACATGATTCCCTAACCACTCATTGATTGTTTTCAGCTGAATAGTCTTTCAGGTTGCCTTGAAAGTCCTGCAGTTCTTCGTCTCAACAGCATATTAATTGTTTTTTTTCTCCGTAACAAGATGTTGGCATGAGAACTATTTTTGATCAAAATGCATTGCTCCATAATGAGCTGCCCATTTAGGGTACTACGCAGTTTAGCATGATAGAAATATACAGTGGGAAGAAACTATAAACCCACAAGTGAAAATAGTTTTGCTGTAGTTCAAAGAAATCTGACCTTTGCACAAAGGAGCTTCCATTGCCATTATCCCCTTTCACACATAGTCTTTACTGGCAAATTAGCGTTTAGAAATCATGTGTGAATTGGATCTTTTCAAAAATACAAATAAATCAGTTCTGGCAGTTTTCCGTTGTAACATTAGCAGTAAATGAATGGTGTTATTCTATGTGTGAACAAAGAAAAGGATTAATGGTGTTAGTATGTACAAGGTCAGATGCACTGACATATAAAGTCTGCTTTAGGCTTATCATAATAAAGCTATGTAGGAGATGTTTGCAGAAAGCGGTGCTGCTTTTAATAGTATTTCTATATGAACATGTGCTAGATAAATAAATGACTGTAACACTGTGTCTTGCACTTGAGACCTTGCCTTCTTTTCTATTCATCAGCAATGCAGCTCCGCAGTTACTACGGCATACTATAGTAACTATTATTATGCATATTGTGTTTTTAAGAGCAAAAACTAGTTTTGTGTGATCATCCCCTTATTACACCTATCACTGGAGTAAAAAAAAAGAAAAGAATGTGAAGCTGGACAAATAGCGCAATGAATGGCACTCGTTTGGCACTCAACAGAGGTAGTCGCTTATATTTCACTCCCCGCCCTACCCTTTTTTTTCCTCCCTGCTTGCTTCTGCTGTCTCGTCTCATCCATCTATTGAAGAGACTCTTTCTTCACGGCTCTCCAAACTAGAAAATTATGGATTTGATCAACTGGTCTCTCAGCGTGATTGATACCATCTTCTCAACGAGAAGTCTGGGTTCTGGGGAACCTGTTTGTCCTGACGGGACGTTCGCGGTCGGATATACGAGGGATGCATGGGAGAGGTGGCAAATCGTGTGTCTGGCGGCTCTTTCCGTTGAGGACGCTGAGGATATCTACCTTTCGCACCATGATAACAGGTATTCTGCTGATTGGATTAGGCTTTACCCTGGGTTATCGTAAAATTCGGAAGACGGGAACAGCTGTCCAAAGTCTCACAAGGCTGCCCGTTTTGATTGAAGCTGTGGGAAGAGCGGTCAGCAATGAGACTGAGACTATAAACCGAATATGGATGCCATCATGATGAATTTAACAGCTTTGCAAGTGAAACTTGGTGATTTCAGAGATCAGAATGGACAAAGAGAATGAGCTGTGGAAGTTTGCAGCTGTTCGCCCCAAAAGTCACAACAATTCAATCTTATCTTTTCTGGCTCCCGTGCATCGGCGCCTTGGCCAAGGCCGTCTGGATAACTACCCTGAGAGAGCGATGCAGTGTAGACTCTCTTGCTCCCATCCCCGACTACAGACATTACTCCCCTCCCCCATTCAACTGCCTCTGTAACGCTTTGTACCGCCACTAGGGCGAGCAGGTCTGCGACCGGCGCCGTAATAAATGGCACTGGACCGGACAGCTGCTTTCCAGAGCTGGATATGTTTCCCCTGTTGCAAGTCATGTGTTTATGGTATATGTGCTTTTGTGCTGAGGTGTTTTTTTTTCTGTTCTCAGACTGTACTCCAAATGGAGCATAGTCTGGGGGTAAAATTTTTTTTTTTTTTCCTCCTCTCTCTCCTCATGTAAAAGCTGTATTTTTCTTAATACCCTGTCTTCCTGTTCTGTCTACCCCGTTGTCATATGTATGTTGTGTATGTATGGACAGGTTGATGGCTAATTTCGCTGGTATTTGTACTAGTGACAATAAAGGGCTACTACTACTACTACTACTACTAATGTGCTTCTCCTCATCCATGTGGATGAAGAAAACAGTGCAGCATTTAAATATAACTTCTGACGAATGACATCACAGAATTTAACGATTTTACTGATGTGTGAACATACTTTACTGGTAAAAGGACGGAATACCATTGTTTGTGTGAACAGCATATTAGTGTATTTACTGGAAAAGTTAATTGGGTAATTTTATGTTAATTTACAATGTGAAAGGAGCTAATGTGATGTACAGTATTTGCTTATTTAATTAAAGACCTGAAAAAAAATTCTTAATAAATTTTACTTAAACATTTATATTGTCCCAGGTTACATTTATATTTAATTATGAATAACCTTTTCAGTGTGGACTTTTGGCCCCCTGAGTATGGATTAGTGTTCTGGATTAAAATATGAAATGCTTTCATTTTGTCATATTGGAAAGAGGTAGTGATCCATAACATATAATCTGGAATAGCATTCTACTGTATGACAATGATCAATTCAATTATATGTTTCTTTGCTAAATTAACAAAAGCACAGAAAACGTTAGTACACTAGCTTCAATTGCACAATAAGCATCGCGATCCTACAACTGAACAGTTTTTGCTAGTTTGCGCAGGTTCTCTCCATCAGCAATATACAGGCCTTCCCCCAGACAGAATGCAAAATGCTTTTATCTATTTTACAGCAGAAATGGTCTTGATTTTCTTAAGAGAACCATGCCTCAATACACACTCTATCACAGATTTGCAAAATACACAGACACAAATTACAGATAAAACATTAAGAATAAATTATACATTTTGAGTTTGGATACGTAAGAGCATCTTCAATCATCCACTCAGGGAATAAATATATTAATATCTCTGTTAGCACCGTATCAATGGCACAAACTTTATTTTTTACAAGAAAGACAGAATAATATGCTGAAGTCCATTTCCAAATGTGAAACTCAAGCAGTGTTTTAATCACGAGGATTCAGTTAATGTCTCTCCTTGGCATTTGCAATAGAAGAACTGAAGCTGAATGCATTAAAAATTTACAAGACGTGCCCTGTAAAGATATAGCTTGCAACAAAGAAGCCTTGAAATACAGTTTTAATATCTATGCTAATGATAAAACCTTCCTTTACAGTAAAAAAGGAAGGAACAAATGGTGGAAAACGAGATGGTCATGAAAGTTTTGCCAGCTAGATTGACGGGGATCAGCATATTGAACAGTTTTTCACAGCTGCAATTAAAGTTTAGAATACATTATGACTTACGAATGATATAAGTGATGGTTTTGCATGAATAATTGATAATACATTCATAAAGCACGTCTTTATATACTGAGTCATGTGACTGGACTGCAACTCCTCTCAGAAACACAATTTATCATTCTGTGCCTTTGGCTATGATGAATATGTACCAGGATGCAAATCAGCAATTTTACAGATTCTAAAGCATAATTTGTAAGAGGTAAGCAGCATGTTTAGATTGAGCTACTCTGCATTGTGCTTTTAGTAGTTTTTTTAAGAGAGAAATAAAAAATGTCCATGTGATCATGGAAACAATGAATGTACACACATCTGTCCAGCCCTAGTGAATTAATAATGATACTGTTAATAATTATTAAGTAAAGTAAATAAATAAAATAAATAATATATTGAATCGCTGTCAATGAAGAACGATGCTTTGTGCTTCTAAATTGTGCAGTTACAATATCTATCCGCAGGGACTGATGGGGTCATGCTAACCCTGAACCCTTAGCTCCTTCCAAGGTTTCTTCCTCATTTACTTAAGAGTTCTTAAGTAAGTTTCTGGCACTGTTGCCATTTGCTTGCTTAGTGCAGTTTGTAAGGCAAGGCAGAAATCATTGTAAATGAAAAAAGGCATCGCCTTTGACACAAATTTTATTGTGAAAAGCTCTATGCAAATCAATTAAACTAAACTGAATACATCTGAGGACTTTAGCCTTGGATATTAGTTCGAAGCACATGATCAACACTGAATGCATTATACAGATCTGCATTTGCTTTATGCCTTTAATTGAAATGTGGCCTTTGTGGGCAGCTTCCCATGCTTTAGACCACTGCCTGAGGTTATATAAAGATACTAATATCTTCATGTTTCACAACACCTGGACTGCTGGCAAATGAATACCTTCCACACACAAATTCACTACTTATAATGTGATTACCATGGTACAGGTATACATACTTAATCTATTAAAGTCTATAAAACAAACCATCTGTGTGAGTGCTTTACTTGCAAATCCCAAGGTGCTTAACATCATAAACATCATACCTGCTAAAATGGAGATGTAATACTGATTTATCACAGCATAATCTCAACCATACAAAAGCAGCACATTGTCTTGCATAATATGTGTTAACACTCAAGTTAAGTGATAAACTTCATGTTAACAGTAAGTATGCGTCGGGGAAGATGCCATGTGGTTTTGGATTGAGAAAAAGTGTAATGTGTGATCAGATAATGTAATTATTATTGCAACCCATTGAACAGGCTTGACTCGACTCATAAACGTCACCCGCATACGATTAATATCACTGTAAGAGAAAGATCGGATGCTGCAGGAGACTTTACCAGCGGACAAATTCATCTTAAGAAATAGATTAAAGAAAGCAAGGTGGAAAATAGCTGGCTCATTCTCAGTGGTTCTGCATTGGCTTTAACATATTTCTTCTTGAACAGATCCATGAGGTTACTGTTTAAAGCAAACATATGGGAGGAACTTTAAAGTTTAAAGCTGGGCTGGGTAATTTCGGTGCCAACAGTGTCAACAAATGCAATTAAAAAAAAAACCTTGTCACTCATTGGTCAGGCCAAACAGATAGCCCCACTCCCAGGGTCAAAGAAAATTCAAATTGTGCTGTTATGTCTATATTGTATCTATCACACTAGCTTATTCGAATCCCTGGCCCTAATTATTGCCTAGACGGTCCATTTGTCCTCATTTTAAAAAAGGATATTCATGTTTTTTTATTTTGCAATGTAAAATCAATATTGGTGATGGATGGGAGGGAAACTTGAGGCCTGTGTTACTGTCAAGTTAATTTGATTAATACACCACCTTTGTCTACCTCCCCTCAAGTGGAAGGTATGTTTAAATCCAAACTAAAAATACTCTCAGCTCCTCCAGGTGTTACAGTCCAAAGACGCAAACTCACCAGGCATTAAAACAAGCGAAAAAGAGGAAAGGGACAGTACACACAAACATTTTAATTACCCCATAATTTTATCACACTATGTGTATTTTTATCCTATGTGTATATTACTTTCTTCTTTCAGATGAATGCAATTGGAGTAAAAAGAAGTCCTGGATCTGGAGTTTAATAATGACAGTGAATGGTGGTCGAGATATTGAAGTGGCTGATACTTCAGCATACCACAGTACTGTAGGTGGCAGTATTGAACCTTAATTATGGTTGCCACCTGTTATAAACGTAAAAAAGCAGAAGACAACAATGCATTGTGTTGCTACTACTGCTTTACAAAACCATGTCAGAGATGACAGACAAAAGTTTGCCCGCCAGTATGGGAGCTTTTTTGTAAATATAAAAATGTGTTAGACACCCCAGTCTGCAGGAAGTTACAGTTCTTTTTGTGTGTTTTTGTACAGTTATGGTTACAAGCACTCTGTCTACCTACACTTATAATTCAGTGTGATTCATTGGCTAAAAAGGGAAAACACAAAATAATCATTTAATGATGAATCTGACTGATAGTATTGTTTTTTCCCCCAGAATGTTTATAGGTCACAATAATATTGCTATATGTATTGAAAATCAGATATTGTGTCAGGCCTAATCGATGAGACAAGCAAATGAGTGAAAAAAAGATTACTTTTTTGTGTAAGTGCCCAGTGCCACCTCCGCAAGAAGCATGTTGTCCATACATAGATCTGTCACTGGATATGCTAATTTAGTTTGAACGTGATCCTTGATCTCCAGTACTGATTAGTTTTCTTGTACTGGACAATGCAACACAGATAGAGAATTGTGGGGACACAAATTGTGGGGTTGGGGGTAGAACAATATAAATAAATACATTTGAACATAAACAGCCATGATAAATGCAGTTATTACTTTTTTCAATTAATGTGAAAAATGGCCGGTGACCCCTCATGACCAGAGAAAAGTGTAGAGTCACTAGCAAACCTCCGAAAGCTCTCCATTATTATAATTGCCATTTTGTTTATGCCTCTGTCTTGTGACATGCATGGCTAACTTCCAATTGATGCCGCTTCAGCCTACTCTGTCTACTTCTGATGAATGTTTTATTGCCAAGGAGTCACTTACTGACGCTGGTGAGCAAGATACACTGAGAGATACAATCAAGAAACACTGAAACATGACAATAGCAGCACTAAATCACTCCAAATGATCTCGGCAGGAGCCAGCCAAGCTGAACTGTGAAAGCAACTGTGAAAAGTTTGGTGTGGCAAACCGCTCCTGTCCTGGAGTTTATTAGCTCTAGGAACCAAAATGGAAACGTGACCCCTCTGCACAGCAACACAATGACTCTTTGTATGTATGTATGTGTTTCCTGGGTAACAGCAGGAACCAATTACTCTATCATAATCAGACTCAACTTACCCAACCAAAGAAAGTGACAGTGGTCCTATTGGAGCAAACCGAAGCTCATGTCATCACTCTCACCCTCATTTTACCCTGTATGACTTTCTTCAAAAATTGTGCTACTAATTATATATAGTGCTTTTTTATTTTGTATTTTTAAAATAACTGTATTATTGTTTATTTTTCAATATTATTGTGACAGCCCTAGTCTTCATTTACCTGCATTATATTAAAGAAACTGAATTCTTCAAAAAATATATTTTTGTCTTCCACTGAGGAATACAATCATACAAGCTTAAATAGACATGAGCAAGAGTAAAACATGACAGAAGTTTAATTTTTAGGTGACCTGCCCCTTTAAACCAGGCACTGTTTGAACCTCTCTGATTTATCCCCCATAAAAACAGGTTCATCATTAAAGGCATTTCTGTCATTGGGCTGAAAGTCAAAGTGAACTCGTCAGCATTAACTTTCTTTAGAATCAGCAATATGTCCATGTGGTGTGCCATTTGGTAATGAATCAAGAGAATAAAAGTTTAAATGAATGAAAACAGCTGACAACGTACCAACACACCTTGGCAGAGGTGCGCTCCACATGCGCCGACCCCCTCCCAGGCAAATTATTTCTGGTGCTCCCTCCAGGCGGTACCCCATATTGCAGGAGAAGGTAAGTGTATCTCCGATGCCAAAGCTGTAACCATTACGGCGCCCAAAATGTGGCATTCCTGGATCCTCGCATGGCTCCAGGTTGTATTCTGAGGGAAACAGAATTTGAAAGATTACACATTAAAATAAATATTTATTAGAAATTGGGGTAAACTTAACGAACATGAAAAGATTTAACTATTTTTTATTGTTTTTGTATTTCTTGTTTAGATTTTAATTATGCCTCTATTTTTTAAATACATTTTAGTTTTATAATTTTTTTCATGCATTCTTTTTAATTTTATTTTAAATTAATAAAATGTTTCTATTTTTAAAATAGAAAGTAATTTTTATTGAATTCACCATTGGTAGTTTTATCACAAATCATTAGGGTTTTACAAAAATATTAAAATGTTCACACAATAGATAAGAGAATAGCCTGATTCTGTAAATACTGTATAAACTGTATTATACCCTTCAGGTATAATTATTGCCCTTCGGAGGGTCAATTCTCAGGATATCCCTCACCTGAAAATGTGATGTTGAAACCTTCGTAGGAGATGGAGAAATCAGATATGAAGCGGAGCTGGGCCTTGAAGTTGCCATAGAGCCCTGCGTTGATGGGCGAGGGCAGTTCTGCGCCTGTGAGGCGGGCAAGAGGCTGAACAAAACTCCCATTCTCAGTGATGAGCAGGTAGTCATGGTGATCCTCCAGGTGGAAGGTGTTAAAGGTGAACTGAACGCCTATTGGGGAAACAAGAGCAATGCACAAATTAACCAACTATTAATATAGTTCAAGTTTTTGGTCAACCTCTGACATTCACTGTCTGGTGGAGCTTGGAGAAGGAAGAAAAAAATTGACAAAAAAAGAAAAGAATAAAAGGAAAGATTAAGCATTCAGGGTCTCATTCATTATATAAGGCAAAAGGGACTTGTGGGCCCCAAAAAGGGTATAGCCCACTCATTAGACCCATGAGAAGGGAGGTCCATGCATTAAAACTTTTTTTTCTCGGGCCCTGTGAATTTAAGCAACGCCCCTTAGCTGAGGTCACGTAGAATAAAGACAATTTTGATATTGACCCTTCTCTGCCTTTGTGTCAGAAAAAGAAAAGTGTATTTTTAGTTCCAAGGGATCTGTCCACTAAACATAATGGCCTTCAAAATTGATATGCATTAGCAGCCATGGGAAATTAAAATTCAACGGAAACTTCATTATTCTGAACTCAAAGGTTGTATAATGATATTTCAAAGTAGGGCATGGACAAGTACCTAAATCTGTATTCATGACAGTTTGTACCTACGGCATTGCTTTTGCTAGGCAATATGCTATGTGCATTTCCATATTAATTTGTATATTATTCTTTAGCATTTAGCCTGTCAAAATGAATGTTTATATAACTTTCAATAAGTGGGTAACAAACTGCAGGTAAAGTATATAAATTGTTGCTTTACCTTTGCCATGGCTGACCTCCACAGTCCAAGTGCAGTTAAGGGAGCTGGGGTAGACCTCAGGGTATCCCGGGGACAGGATAGTACCTCCAGGTCCTCGAACATCACCCCCGCAGAGTGCTAAAGGCAGAGTGAGGAAGATTATTTAAACAGACCTTTTACTTACAGTAAATTCAATGTATGCAAATGGAACTATATAAGAATAAAGATGTCACTCTTATATCAGCCCATATACTGGGCTTATCAGTTAAAATGTCAAAGGTGAAATAACATTTATATCTTAGTTCCTTTTGATCGAAACTTCTAAGGACTTGCAAAACTACTGTATTGTTCAAAAGTTTGGGGTCAGTAGTTTTTTTAATCTTAAAATAATTATTTTGTTTTCCCACAAGGATACAACCAAAAGTGACAGTAAAGACATTTTCAATGTTATTTCTATTTAAAACAAATACTGCTCATTTGAACTTTCTTTTCATCAAAGAATTCTGTTTTTATTAGGTTACAACTGTTTTCAACAGAACACTGAAAATTGAAAGTAATGGCTGTCAAAAATCAGCTTTGCCATCACTGGAAGTAAACTCATACATTCATACATTTCTATTCATTCATACATATATACATTCATATAGAAAACAGTTATTTTTAATTGAAAGTGAAAGTGACGTGAGATACGGCCAAGTATGGTGACCCATACTCGGAATTTGTGCTCTGCATTTAACCCATACAATGTGCACACACACAGCAGTGAACACACACCATGAACACACAGCCGGAGCAGTGGGCAGCCATTTATGCTGCGGCGCCCAGGGAGCAGTTGTGGGTTCGGTGTCTTGCTCAAGGGTCTCACATCAGTCATGGTATTGAGGGTGGAGAGAGCTGCACATTCACTCCCCCACCTACAATTCCTGCCGGCACGAGACTCGATCTCGCAACCTTTGGATTACGAGTTTGACTCTCTAACCATTAGGCCACGACTTCCCCAAACTGACATGATCCCCAAATTGTAATAACATTTCACAATATTACTGTTTTACAGTTTTTTTTATCAATAATTGCAGCATTATTGAGCATTAGACACTTTTTAAAAACATTTACAGACTCAAAACATTTGAACTGTAGCATATCCATGAATAAAAATAAAACCACTAAAATAAAAAAACTTTTACACTTTAATACCAATTAGATTATTTTCATTACCAGTAACATTATCTTGATTTGAGTGATAAAGCTGTTATTAAGATGTAAATGTATCAAAATGTTAAAATCAGGGAGGCTTTTCTACCATTTTTCATATAAGAAATATGTAAAAAGGAGCTAAATAAAATAAAAAAAGTTTCTGCTTGTATCAGAAGCATAAAGAAAAACAGTGTGACTTTTATACCAGACTAAGCTATTTCTTGGAATATTGGTTGAAAACGTCACCTCTCTCTCACCTCATAAAATGCATGCTTAATTCGTTCCAGTACTCAGAAGCTTTTTTCTTAAGCACTGCATGGTGCTCAGTGGAGGATGGATGTACAGTATCAGACAGACCTCTGCTACCTGAGACAGCAGTACAGGCCGGTGCATGTCTCTAATACATGCTGCATTTAGAGCCCATGTAAGTGAGATGACTGTGCGCAGTAAAAAGTGCCGCTGGACGTCTAATCTGGTGAGCGCATCGGCTCCTATCAGCTGAAGCAGCCTTCACCGCAAATTACCTCTCAGAGTCCTCCTCAGCGATGGGCTAATGGCCTTGCATGGAATCACATTGTTTCAGTTTAGCTGCCTTCGAGAAGGCAAAGCGAAAGAATGTAATCAAATAGCCGAAGGACAGGCAGCCTAAGGAGCTCTGACGGGTTAAGACAGGTAACGCCTTTCATCCACCGTTAAGCAGAGGTTTCATTGCCAGCACAAGCCCGCTGTTTAGCGCTGTCTTGCTTTAGTAATACAGTCTATTAAAACCCTTTTTGTCCCTGACTCTGAACCTCTTTTATTCGAGATGTAAATCATCACGTCACTTATTTTCTTTACCAAACAGTTTAATTGATCAGTAGGCCACAAAGACTAACAGCTCTTTTATTACTGCTAATGTCTCAGGAGACTAACCGTCACAGGTGGGTAGTGGGTGGCTCCACCAGTGGTTCTTTTCACAGACCAAAGGCTCTTCGTGGCTGAGGCGGTAGCCCGAGTCGCAGCCGAAGGACACGGTGGAACCGATGGAGAAGTCCTGACCGTAGCGAAGACCGTTGACTGGAATCCCTGGATCCAGGCAGGAGTAGGCATCTATTGTTACGCCTAGGAATAGTGAGACAGTAAAAAACACAAAAGTATTTTGAGAGCATTTCAATTACTGTATTAACGGTCTGCTGGTGCTCTAAATTGACGAAAGTTGTTTTCAAATAGCAAGTCTTGAAACTGTGGAAAGTTTACTGTACACTTACTTTCATACAGGATCTTGAATCCACTGTTTGAGCGGCTGTTGTCAGTGGTAAAAAGTATGTACAGGTGGTTGCCACTGCTGAATAGGAACTGAGGCACCTGGGTGCCATTGAATGAGCCAAATAGAGGAGAGAGAACATTGGGCCCATCGTGAAGCTCCAGGAAATCACAATTCAACTCTGTCTGAAATCTGGTTGGAAAAACAGCCAATAATTAAAGGTCCTTGCTAGCAATGAGATAACTTTATCATATTTAGCATACACTACTGTTGAAAAGTTTGGGGTCTGTAATCGGATTTGAATGTTTTTGAAAGGTCTCTTACACTCACCGGGGCTGGATTTATTTGATCAACAAAAATACAGTAAAATATTGTGCAACATTATTACAAATTAAAAGAACAGTTTTATTTTTTATTTATTTACTCCTGTAATGGCAAAGCAGCCATTACTCAAGTCTTCAGTGTTACATAATTGATCAGAAATCATTCTAATATGCTGATTTAGTGCTCAAGACCATTAATTAGCATCAATGCTGAAACATTGTAAAGCTGTTGTACTTTTAACTATTTTTTTTAACCTGTGATACTTTTTCCAGGATTTTTGTCTGATAGAAAGTTTGCAAGAACAGAATGTGCTTTGTTTAAAAAAAAAATCTATTTAGTGCATCCTTGCTAAATAAACTTACTGATCCTAAACCTTTTAATGGTAGTGTATTTACAATATACAGATTACTATGTTGTAACCATTTAATTATATAGATGTACAAAAGCAAAAATATCTATTCAAATTAAAAAAGCATACTTCTCAAATGTGATCTTGATGGAGCGTCCCGGTTCAGCCTCTATGACCCACTCACAGTTGAGCGAATCTTTGTAGTAACCAGGCCACCCAGGAGACAAAATAACTCCATTAGGAGCTGAGAAGTGGCCTCCACAGGGAGCTGTAGAAAGAACAGAGGTTTAACAGAAATGCATTTTAGTTGACTCACATAAAGCCACTGTTTTGTGTATCTGTACTTGAGACAGACGATTGGTAAAAAGAATGAAGACCAGTTGACTATACATTATGCCTCACTTTACATATTTACAATCCCAAAAAAACTTACAGTAAGGTGTTAAAACTGCTGGTGGGCGACACTGTTAGTCTGTCACTCAACTCCTCTGACCATATTAATAGTGTTACTGCATAATTAGAATCACGCTGAGCGAAATTCGAGGGATTGACAAGGATTTTAACGACAGATGACAGACTGCTCACCACCACATGCCCTCCGGTTTACATGCCCTATTATCCCCCATCTTTGTGACCCACAGGTGACTGTCTATTCCATTTAGAGTCACATACAAAACTAGGCACAATTGTCTACTTATTGGGAACTCCTGTCTACTTCTAGTGGTAACTGGCCATAATAAATACCTTCACACTTTGGGATGGGGCCACTCCACATCACCTTTCCACCATTGAGCTCACAAGTGATGGTTTCTGCTCCCTGTGTCTTAATGAAGCCATCCTCACAGATGATCGAGATGGAGCTGCCTAACTGGAAACTGTCACCGAAACGTCTGGCGTTCAGGGGGACTCCTGGATCCGGACACTCATTATGGCCAAATGCTGTAAGAATGAATAACATAAGATGGTAATCTACAATTGTAAGTGTCCTGAACAGGATTTCGCCATATATTTTCTGGGTAGACAAAGTATTTATGACACCCCAATGTCACTACCAAAAACAATATCAATTTAACAAGTGGATGAGTTAAAAACGAGGTTGTTAGAGAGTTCAGAAGTTTGAAAGACAATCCATCTCAGGTGGTGCACTTCAATTTACCCTGCACTCACAAAATTAGGATTTGTGATACTTTGCAGGTTTCCACTCAATGCTTTGTTTATTTGTGTTACCATCATTGACCTTCCAGCAGTTTTATCATAACTCCACAAAGCATATATAGAGGCCCAAGGCGATAGGCCAAGAAAGCTGATGCCCCCACAACACCCTGTGTGCCTGCTGGATGTCTAGTGACAGGAAAGGCCTACAAGAAGGACATGATGTTTGTCAGAATGAATACAGATTTAACGTGTTTCATCTGGGCACTGACAGCTCTTAACAGACAACAGTTAGGTGTCAGTCTGTTAAATAACTTGACATTAGCGTTAAGCCTTAACGACTACTGTAGCAACCTAATATGCATGCAAACTGATGTCTACTTTAAGGACTTTGATGGATTATCTTGACATTTCACATCTCCTTTAAGAAGGACCATCATTGTCTAGTCAACAGGACATCAGGACAGTCATTGTCTAGATTAAAGTCATGTATGTGCTAATGAGGGGCGGAGGGGAGATCGGGTGCGTTAGCGGAAAAACGAAGCGGCGTATTTGCATTTGAAATGCCTGGAAGTTGCTGTAACCAGACACTCTTTCATATTAGTTTTTTCTACACATCACAAATGCAATTAATTTATATTTCACACAACATTATTTATTTATTTCATTAAGTGTTAATTTCGTCAACAAAATTATTGAAGATGCTTACTAACAAAGTTTTTGTTTATTGTTTTATTAATGATAATAAAAACAGGATGAAAATCTGAATTATAATGATGATTCATTTAAACTAGTGCTATCAAATGATTAATCGCATCCAAAATAAAAGTGTCTGTTTACATAATATACACTGAACAAAACTTTAAACGCAACACTTTTGTATTTGTCCCCATTTTTCATGAGCTGAACTCAAAGATCTAAGACTTTTTCAATGTACACAAAAGGCTTATTTCTCTCAAATATTGTTCACAAATCTGTCTAAATCTGTGTTAGTGAGCATTTCTCCTTTGTCGAGATAATCCATCCACCTCACATGTGTGGCATATCAAGATGCTGATTAGACAGCATGATTATTGCACAGGTGTGCCGTAGGCTGGCCACAATAAAAGGCCACTCTAAAATGTGCAGTTTTACTGTATTGGGGGGTCCGAAAACCAGTCAGTATCTGGCGTGACCACCATTTGCCTCACACAGTGCAACACATCTCCTTTGCATAGAGTTGATCAGGTTGTTGATTGTGGCCTGTGGAATGTTGGTCCACTCTTCTTCAATGGCTGTTCAGTTTCTGGATATTGGCAGGAACTGGAACATGCTGTCGTATATGCCGATCCAGAGCATCCTAAACATGTTCAATGGGTGACATATCTGGTGAGTATGCTGGCCATGCAAGAACTGGGATGTTTTCAGCTTCCAGGAATTGTGTACAGATCCTTACAACATAGGGCCGTGCATTATCATACTTCAACATTAGGTGATGGTTGTGGATGAATGGCACTACAATGGGCCTCAGGATCTTGTCACGGTATCTCTGTGCATTCAAAATGTAATTGTGGCGAGGGGGGCGTGGTTCAGCGAAGTCTGCAGCGGGAGAAAGACTCAGGAGACAGCGGTAAGTAAGTGGGTCAAGTGCAAAATGAGGAACACCTGTGTCTGATTGCAGTAATTGGCGTGGAGAGACTCAATAAAGCCACCGTGGAGTGGGAACTCGAGGAGAGAGACGGAGTGAAGACTCGGGCGCACGGTCTGTGAGCGGGAGACAGCCGAAACGAATGCTGAGAGTGATCGCGGAGACAACCGAGAGAGTTGATGTTTTAGAGCCCAGAGTGCGCAGCTGTTTAAGTTTATCTGAATAAATTTCACCCGAGTCTTCCCAAGCCAACCCTGTCCGCTTCCTTCCTTCCATTACGAACTTTGTTACACTGGTGCGAAACCCGGAAGGAAGCCGAACGCCGCTGCCATCATGTCCTCACCAACGGGATCGCCGTTATGGAGGTTATCCAATCGCCGCGGGACTCCACCAGGAACACCACAAGGCGCTGATGGACATGAGGGCAGACCAGGAGAGAAGATTTTGTGCCCTCGTCCAGAATCAGCGGGAGGACCGCGAGCTGCTCCAGAGCTGGATGGACCGGGAGGTTCGGGCCGGGGAGACTTCAACAACCCCGGCCCCGCCCACCCACATGCCGGTACAGAAGATGGGGCCGCAAGATGACCCGGAGGCGTTCATCGATCTATTTGAGAAGACCGCGGCGGCATGTGGGTGGCCCCAAACGGACTGGCCAGTCATCCCACTGCTAACTGGGGAGGCGCAGTTGGCGGCGCAGCAGTTGCCAGTCCAGAACCTCCTGGTCTATGAAGACCTGAAACGGGCCATCCTCCAGCGGGTCGGCCGGAGCCCCGAGCAGCACCGCCAGCGCTTCCGGTCGCTGGAGCTGGGGGAGAACGGCCGGCCCTTCGTGATGGCTCACCAGCTCCGGGACGCCTGCCGCAGATGGCTGTTGGCCGGAGAAGGCGGCGTCGATGATATCATCGACCAGGTGGTGCTGGAGCAATTTATTGCGCGGCTCCCGAAGAGGACCGCGCAGTGGGTCCAGTGCCACCGCCCGGCGTCGCTGGACCTGGCCATCCAACTCGCAGAGGACCAGATGGTGGCGTGCCATGGGGTTGGCGAACCCCTACCGTCCGTCTCTCTCTCTCTCCCCTCCCCTTCTGTCTCGCCCCCTGTTTTTCTCCCCAGGTCCCGTGCTGGCGTGGTTCCCCGAGCCCAGCCCGATGGAGGGAGGGCCGGCCCGGAGTCGACGGCTGCAAGAGCCCACAGCAGGGAGGCAGGGTCGGCTGGCCCGAGCCACGCTGCTGGTCCCGTTTCCTCAGTCTCTCCACGTCAATTCCTTGTCCCTCTTCCCGCCACTGGGGTGGCGGGGAAGCCTGGGCCGGCCTGTTGGCGCAGGGACCCGGGCCATTTTATCGATCGGTGTCCGGTGATGGAGGTGGGGACCCTGGTCCGGGTTCGGACGTCCCGCAGGCCGCCCCGATCAGGCTGGCGGGTACCAGATACCTGTGAGGGGTGCGTATTGGGCTTTGGTGGATTCGGGCTGTAACCAAACCTCGATCCATCAAAGCCTAGTTCAGCCTGAGGCATTGGATATGAGCTGCATGGTTCGGGTAAGGTGTGTGCACGGGGACGTGGCGGAATACCCAGTAGTGCGTTTAGCCATCCAATTTCGGGGACAAAAGCATAATGTGGAGGTGGCCGTTAACCCCCACCTCCGGCATCCGCTGATTTTGGGAACCAATTGGCCCTCGTTTAAAATTTTATTGGGAGTTTTGTGTGCGGATGCCTCCTGGGGAAAAGAGACGCCAGGAAGGGAGGCGGCGGTGCGCTCGGGGGAGGCTGAGCCTGGGCTCGCTGAGGCGGCTCCAGGGGGGGATCGGAACGCGATCGAGAGGTCAATCCTCACGGAGCGTGATGATTTCCCCCTGGAGCAGTCTCAGGACGAGACCCTGAGAAATGCGTTCGCACAGGTCTGTTCCATTGACGGCCGGCCTCTCCAGACCGCACGGGCCCCTTCCTATCCATATTTTGCGATTTTAAAAGATAGGTTGTATCGAGTGACCCAGGACGCTCAATCAAAGCAAGATACAACCCAGTTGTTGGTACCCAAAAGCCGTCGGGAAATGCTTTTCCAGGCGGCTCATTGCAATCCTATGGCCGGGCACCTGGGGCAGGCGACAACACTAAACCGTTTAATGGCCCGCTTCTTTTGGCCGGGCATCCACGAGAATGTACGCCGGTGGTGTGCGGCTTGTCGTGAATGTCAGCTAGTGAATCCCCCGGCCTCCCCAAAAGCGCCTTTGCGCCCCCTTCCGCTAATGCAGGTCCCCTTGAACGCAATTGGTATGGACCTCATCGGGCCATTAGAGCGGTCGGCACGAGGGCATCGATTTGCATTAGTTCTGGTGGATTATGCAACCCGGGAGGCAGTAGCGCCCGCAACATTTCCGCAAAAAGTGTGGCGGAGGCTCTGTTCAGTATGATCTCCCGGGTGGGGATCCCGAAAGAGATTCTCACCGATCAGGGCACGGCGTTTATGTCACGAACCATTCGCGAACTTTATGAATTATTGGGAATTAAATCGATTCGCACCAGCGTCTATCACCCACAAACGGACGGCCTGGTGGAACGGTTTAATCGCACGTTGAAAACCATGATTGAAAGTTCGCTCACGAAGACGCCAAAATTGGGACAAATGGCTGGAACCCCTTTGTTCGCTGTGCGCGAGGTCCCAAGCCTCCACGGGTTTTCCCCTTCGAGCTCCTGCACGGCCGCCAGCCCCGAGGGTTTTGGACGTCCTGAGGGAGACTTGGGAGGAGGACCTTCGGAGAGTAAAATGAAATTCAGCATGTGCTGGACCTGAGAACAAAGCTCCACACATTGGGGCAGCTCTCCATGGAGAATTTGTTACAGGCCCAGGACAAGCAAAGCCGGCTATACAATCGGGGCCAGATTACGCAATTTCACGCCGGAGATAAAGTACTTGTGTTACTCCCTACCTCTAGCTCCAAATTACTCGCCAAGTGGCAAGGACCGCTTTGAGGTCACACGGCAGGTAGGGGATCTCAATTATGAGGTGGTTCGAACGGATCGGAGCGGGCACGTCAGATTTATCACCTCAACCTCCTTAAAAATGGAACGAGGTCGAGCCGGTGATGCTGGCGACGGTAGTAAGTAACGAGGAAGATCTCGGGCCAGAGGCGAGCCTTAAAGTTCCATCACTCACTCTGGCCCCGGGGGGGGATCACCTCTCACCCTCCCAGCTCACCGATGTAGCCCGGTTGCAGAGAGAATTTGCGGACGTGTTCTCGCCCGGCCCGGTCGAACCAACCTTATTCAACACCATATTGAGACCGGGCAGGCGTGGTAGTGCGCAGCCGGCCGTATCGTTTACCGGAGCACAAGAAAAAGGTGGTCCAGTCAGAATTAGAGGCGATGCTAGAGATGGGAGTAATAGAAGAGTCCCACAGTGACTGGGCGAGCCCGATCGTTTTGGTACCGAAAACAGACGGCTCGGTCCGATTCTGTGTGGATTATCGCAAGGTGAATGCGGTGTCGAAATTCGACGCCTATCCAATGCCGCGGGTTGACGAGTTGCTTGATCGGCTGGGTACCGCTCGTTTTTATTCGACACTGGACTTAACGAAAGGATATTGGCAGATCCCCTTATCACCGTTATCCAAAGAAAAGTCAGCCTTCACAACGCCGTTTGGATTGCACCAATTTGTCACGCTCGCTTTGGGTTGTTCGGGCGCCGCTACCTTTCAGCGCCTCATGGACAAAATCCTCCGACCGCACACCGCCTACGCCGCTGCCTACCTGGATGACATCATCATCTACAGTCAGGACTGGCAGCGGCACATGGTGCACCTGCGGGAGGTGCTGAGAGCGCTGAGGGGAGCGGGACTAACGGCCAACCCAAAGAAGTGTGCGATTGGGCGGGTGGAGGTACGTTATCTGGGTTTCCACTTGGGTCACGGACAGGTGCCCCAAATTGATAAGATGGCAGCTATTGCGGCCTGCCCGAGACCTAAGACCAAAAAGGAGGTGAGGCAGTTCCTGGGGCTGGCGGGGTATTACAGGAGGTTTGTTCCTGACTATTCGGAGCTCACCAGCCCGCTGACTGACCTCACTAAAAAGGAGGTCCCAGATACGGTCCCGTGGACGGAGCGGTGCCAGCAGGTTTTCACCCAGGTAAAGGCTGCTCTGTGTGGCGGGCCGCTATTACACTCTCCTGACTTTTCTCTCCCCTTCTTGCTGCAGACGGACGCGTCGGACCGGGGGCTGGGAGCTGTCCTGACCCAGGAGATAGGGGGTGAGGAGCGCCCGGTGCTGTACATCAGTCGGAAGCTCTCTAAGAGAGAGACGATGTACAGCACCATTGAGAAGGAGTGTTTGGCAATCCGGTGGGCGGTCCTCACCCTCCGCTATTATCTCCTGGGACGGGAATTCACCCTCTGTTCGGACCACGCCCCCTTGCAGTGGCTCCACCGCATGAAGGATACCAACGCGCGGATCACCCGTTGGTATCTGGCATTACAGCCCTTCAAATTCAAGGTGATCCACAGGCCGGGGACGCGGATGACTGTAGCCGACTTTCTCTCCAGGAATGGGGAGCTGCAGGCCGGAGGGCTTCCCGGCCTGAGTCGGGCGGTGGGGGTATGTGGCGAGGGGGGCGTGGTTCAGCGAAGTCTGCAGCGGGAGAAAGACTCAGGAGACAGCGGTAAGTGGGTCAAGTGCAAAATGAGGAACACCTGTGTCTGATTGCAGTAATTGGCGTGGAGAGACTCAATAAAGCCACCGTGGAGTGGGAACTCGAGGAGAGAGACGGAGTGAAGACTCGGGCGCACGGTCTGTGAGCGGGAGACAGCCGAAACGAATGCTGAGAGTGATCGCGGAGACAACCGAGAGAGTTGATGTTTTTAGAGCGCCCAGAGTGCGCAGCTGTTTAAGTTTATCTGAATAAATTTCACCCGAGTCTTCCCAAGCCAACCCTGTCCGCTTCCTTCCTTCCATTACGAACTTTGTTACAGTAATCAATAAAATGCACCTGTGTTCGTTGTCCATAACATACGCCTGCCCATACCATAACCCCACCACCACCATGGGCCACTCGATCCACAACGTTGACATCAGCAAACCGCTCACCCACATGACGCCATACACGCTGTCAGCCATCTGACCTGTACAGTGAAAACCGGGATTCATCTGAAGAGAACACCTCTCCAAAGTGAGCATCTTGATATGCCACACCTGTGAGGTGGATGGATTATCTCAGCAAAGGTTTTGTGCTCACTAACACAGATTTAGACAGATTTGTGAACAATATTTGAGATAAATAGGCCTTTTGTGTACATAGAAAAAGTCTTAGATCTTTGAGTTTAGCTCATGAAAAATGGGGGCAAAAACAAAAGTGTTGTGTTTATAATTTTGTTCAGTATATGTATGTGTGCTGTGTATATTTATTATGTATATATGAATACAAAAACATCCATGTATATATTTCAGAAAAAAATAGGTTATGTTTATATATTAAATATTTTTTTATAATATGAATTACATCAATATAAATATAGACATGTAAATACTAATGCTGTCAAATTATTAATCGTGATTAATCGCATCCAACAAAAATTAAAAATGTTTACAAAATATATATGCGTGTGTACTGTGTATATTTATTATGTATATATAAATACACATACACGCATGTATATATTTAAGAAAAATATGTTATTTTTATACATTAAATATATTTATGTATAATATAAATTATATGAATATAAATATATACATGTAAATATTTTCAAAATATATATTGTGTCACGGTCCTGCTGGTGTGCCCAGGCTGGCCACCAGATGTCTCTGTGTGTTGAGCACATGGCTTGTTGTTTGTTGGTGCCATGTGCTCCCATGTCGATTGTCTGTCCCCTCCCATCTTGTTACTTAATCATTGTTTCAGTGGCTCCAGCTGTGTCTCCCTCGTTACCCTCGTTTGTCTCCCTATATAGTCTCCTTGTGTCTGCAGTCCTGTGCTGATCCGTTGTCTAATGTCGTGTGAGTGTTTCACGTTTGACTGTGCTCCAGTCTTCTGCCTGCCTGCTTGTTTTTCCCCTTCGGGGTCGTTTTTGTTCTTTGTTTGGTTTTGTTATTAAAAAACCCTGATTTCCTCTGCACTTGAGTCCTCGACCTCATCTCCCCTGACTGAACGGATCGGCAACGGCAACCGGCAACCATGGGTCCAGGGCGTAAGATTCCCAACGTCCACCAGGGAGACCAGACCATTGAGGTTTATGCCAGGGACTTCGTGGGAGTGGCTCGCCAGTCGGCTACGGAGGAGGCCTGCCTCATGGTGTTTTTTTGGGGAGGCCTAGCCGAGCCCTTCAAATCCCGGATGCCTTATTGGCACCCCGAGGATTCACTGGAGGGGTACGTCAATCTGGCTCTGAGTTTAAGCGGCTCAACCTTCAGGATGGAGTCCACGCCAGAGCCCGCTCCGCCCCGTGAGACGACAGAGTCCGCTCCGCCCCGTGAGCCGACGGAGTCCGCTCCAGAGCCCACTCCGCCCCGTGAGCCGACAGAGTCCGCTCCAGAGCCCGCTCCGCCCCGTGAGTCGACAGAGTCCGCTCCAGAGCCCGCTCCGCCCCGTGAGCCGACGGAGTCCGCTCCAGAGCCCGCTCCGTTCCTGGAGCCCATGGAATCCGCTCCAGAGTCCGCTCCGGTCCTGGAGCCCATGGAATCCGCTCCAGAGCCCGCTCCGGTCCGGGAGCCCACGCATTCCGCTCCGATCCAGGAGACCACGGAGTCCACTCCAGAGCCCGCTCCGCCCCGTGAGCCGACAGAGTCCGCTCCAGGGCCCGCTCCATTCCTGGAGCCCATGGAATCCGCTCCAGAGCCCGCTCCGGTCCGGGAGCCCACGCATTCCGCTCCGATCCGGGAGACCACGGAGTCCGCTCCAGAGCCCACTCCAGTCCGGGAGCACACAGACTCTGCTCCAGAGTCCACTCCAGTCCGGGAACCGACGGAGTCCGCTCCAGGGTCCGCTCCGTTCCGGGAGCCCACGCAGTCCGGGGGGTTATGACACGGTCCTGCTGGTGTGCCCAGGCTGGCCACCAGATGTCTCTGTGTGTTGAGCACATGGCTTGTTGTTTGTTGGTGCCATGTGCTCCCATGTCGATTGTCTGTCCCCTCCCATCTTGTTACTAAATCATTGTTTCAGTGGCTCCAGCTGTGTCTCCCTCGTTACCCTCGTTTGTCTCCCTATATAGTCTCCTTGTGTCTGCAGTCCTGTGCTGATCCGTTGTCTAATGTCGTGTGAGTGTTTCACGTTTGACTGTGCTCCAGTCTTCTGCCTGCCTGCTTGTTTTTCCCCTTCGGGGTGGTTTTTGTTCTTTGTTTGGTTTTGTTATTAAAAAAACCTGATTTCCTCTGCACTTGAGTCCTCGACCTCATCTCCCCTGACATATTGTATGTGTTTGTATTTTTATATACATAATAGATGTATAGAGTACACACATATTATGTAAACAAAAACTTTTATTTTGGATGCGATTAATCATAATTAATCATTTGCAGCACTAGTAAATACCTATAAATATTTTCTAAATATATACTGTATGTGTGTTTATTTTATATATACATAATAAATATACATAGGACGCACATATATTATGCAAAAATATATATTTTGGATTAATTGTTTAACAGCACTAATTTAAACATACTGTTGATAAAAATATATATATTGTTATATATACTTTAATAATACAATACGTATATAATTTAATTATATATTTAAATATGTTTCAATTATATATTTAAAGTACCATAAAAAGTACTTTATTGAATTGTTTGACTAATTATTGTAAGCAGCTGACTGCTTACAATATTTAGACTAAATATAAGATATATTTTATAAAAAATTATTGAGAAAGTTTGAAGGATATTTTCATCAAAAGACAAATTACTGTATCGATATTACTGCAAATAAGGTAAAAGGGGTTAAAACTTCTCTCAATATGCTAGATTATAGCTGTAATAGCATATTATTCAAAGATAAGTTAATCTTAATTTTCAGTACCTAGAAAAAAAAGTACCTGCTATCAGCACACTTTAATGCACAACACATGCTTAAAACAAACATTATGTCTCATGAATAATTCATGCATCATTTATGCTTAACAAATGCCCCATGCGGACATAGTGCATATCTTAAACCCATCCAAAGGTGTTACACGCACTTGTGTAGGTAATGTTGAAACCTCTGCCCGACATGGAGTGGTCAGCCTGAAACTCCAGCCGGAGAATGTTGTTGTTGCTGGTGAGGTGGGATGGCACCTCCGCCCCAGTGAAACGGCCAAGCACAGATGATTCAAGCATCTCTCCATCCTTCACAGTCAGGATGTCATATGGAGCCTCTAGGTCAAAGTCATTAAAGGCCAAGTGGATACGGCTGCCGGGCTCTGATAGGATCAGCCACACACAGTTAAGGTTGTTCCCATAGCCCTCTGGGTAATCCGGAGAGAGGACTGTGCCCATGGGTGCAGTGAAGTTTGAAAGACAGGGAACTGAAAGAATAAAACAGAATTGTGTTACTAATTTTTAACTAAATATTAATGTAACTTTGTTCATAATGACTTAGAAAAAAAAACACCCTGACAGCCGGCAACATATAAAAACATGCCACATCATACATCAGTGTAATAATAATACAGCACTTAGCCATGTGTATGCGTTTAATATGCCATATGGAGACTGTCACTCTGCTGTTGATTAGGTTCTGCACTTTCTGACAAACTGCTTTCATGACATAGATGGACTTCAGGCTATAAATAGTGCTGATTTGTTCAATCTTCCAATTAGACGTGTGGAAATTTCAGCTATGCATTTTTTTTAAGCAAAGAGCCTACAGGTTAAATTAAGCATAAAGCACAGCATTAAGCACAGTACGCTGTGTTTGCTGCAAATTAGGCTGCCAATTTTAGTGGGTTTTCTGCACCTTTTTCAGGTATTGCATTAAAGGGGCTTGCTGCTCTTCTTAGCTGCTTACAAAGAAGAGCACCTCTTCACTGCCTTCGCCTGCAAGGGGCTGCTGCCCCAGTCTCTGCTATTTCAGAAGGATATGCTTCTTTCAGAATGCCATTAGTTGTAGTTTGGGCGGTTCTGGCCTATCGTTTGTGTTGGAGGGAGGGGGGAGGGAGGGCTAATATTGCTGCTCTTCCTGCTCATTCATGACGAGTTCCATGGATAGGCAGGGAGTTTTTGCTAAGTATCTATCATTTTGACGATAGTGGTCCTGACAGAAGTATCAAAATATAGCCGATGTCACTGCAGCTGAAGTAGTCTCCAGGTTGGCTGTATATATAAGCCAATTATTTCAGCTGCCTCAGAGATCTCTGCATTAATTTGGAAGAAAAGGCAAATACAGGAAATTTAATAAAATCCAGTTATAAGTTCTTATGGAATATAAAAAATTTGACAGAAAACAAGATGAAGTGTGTGATTTCTATGCCAATAGCATCCCAACTAATGACCGTTTTCAAACTTGTTTCCTAAACATTTTCCCTACTTTCCATTGGTCAACTAACATATAGTCCCACCCACCCACTTTATTTGCTGCCTAATTTTTTATAGCACCCTAGAGAGGGAAAAACTATCTTAACATTAATTTCAATTTCAAGATGGTACTGCTTGAAATAAAACAAATTTGTGGACAGAATAAAAACAAACCTTTCTTTAAAATGATCATAATTTTCCTAATTAAAATAGTCAAATATTACATTATAAAACTGTCATTATAGCACCGAACTAGGACAGGAAAAACATTTCCAAAGCAATTAATCAGTTTGCAACGTACAGTGGCATTGACAGTACTCACAAATGCAGATGGGGATGTTGGCAGACCACTGGTTGTTGTTCTGACAGGAAATTGTCTTCTCTCCAATAAGCTCAAACCCAAATTGGCACTCAAAGCGTAACACGTCGCCATTAGAGAATCCATCTCCTTCTCTCATTCCATACAGAGGGGTGCCTGGGTCCCCACAGCTCTCCTTGTCGATTTCTACAGAGAAATTATGTAAATAATAGTGATTGCAGCAGTGGAATGAAGAAAATTTGATGTTTAGCAGTTTAAACAAGAAACCTTTTATATCCTGTTGATAAAAAATTGCTTAAGCTTTATATAGAGTATACATTGGTGGCCAAAATTATTAGAACTAGTTTTTTCATCAGCTAAAAATTTTTAAGAAAGCTATTTCTATATTTTGCTGTAGTGTTTCAGTAGGAAATAACAGTTTACTTTTCCAAACATTAATTTGCCATTAATTGTTATACACCAGTGAGATTTTTGTTTGCACACGAGTCTGACAACAGCCAGTGCTCCACACAGAGATCCCATCATCATCCAATCTGTCTGGAATGACATGAAGAAACAGAACAAACTGAAACCGACTAAATCCAGAAGAAATGTGGCATCTCCAAGATGCTTCAAGAAACTTTCAAGTTCACCGAAAAAAAGTCTAATTAGATGCTAATCAGACAGCATAATCTTTCAAGTGCAGCCGGTGGCCTGAAAAAGTCTTGCTGGTTGAGGTAGTTAAGATAAATTTACTGTAAATTCCTCTCCATGTTAAAGTGCAAGATAAATTAACAGACTTATAGCAAATTACTACATTTTAGCTTTGAAATTGGCACTGAATTGTACTGCAAAAATTTAATGATGGACTGATTTCATCAGATGTCCTGAACCTTACTGCACTTACAGGAAGTTGACCGGAACAGAAATGTCACCAAAACTCTCTGTTCAGTCTAGATAAGCTCCAGCACCTGGACCCTTCAGTGGTAGAGTCGGCCATCCAGGACGTTCCCACCACTAGTGCAAAAGTCTAGGGTTCACTATACCTAGATAACACCTTCCATCTGCATAAAATCGACTCAGCGCATAGCAGGCTGCTGGAATGGGCAATACATCTTCCCAGATACTTTGCACGGACATTCACAATTGAACTATGAACTCCATTCCGAATAAGGATGCTTGAAGGTTTGCCAGAGGACAGACGTAAGAGAGAGGAAAAAAAAATCCACTAAATTTTATTTAAAACCAAATCAAAGTTTGAACTTAATGTAGGAAGGGGATTTCTCATGAGGTATAATGGAGGTCTTTGGCCAATGCTTGATGTATGGCATTAATTTCAGACATGACAGTCTCTTTATGACTACAACAATGCTTTACTCTATTGGTCAATCGTGAGGGGTGGCTAGGGGAAGGTTAGCCTATATTTACTGCTTTATATTTATGACAAGGCAAAAAATAGAGTACAAATTGTCCGTACGAGTTGATGGTGAGTAATCTCGGACAGCATTACACTCTGACGTGAGGTCAGCATGTCAGATGCGAACCCCTACGCTTTTCTCGTAGTGCTAAATGTGATGGGGTTCTGTGGGACCACTCTGTGAAGATCAATTGTGTCAAGTTATCCAATCAAATCCAAAAGGTTGAAGCACAGACGGCCCACACAGGGGAAGTTTGGGAACAGTGTTTTCTTCCTGAAGCAGCCAGGGAATTACAAACTATCAGTGAACTTTGGCATGCAATATATCAAAAAGCATTCTGAGCATTTACCATACAGCAGGACTCATTAAGCCGGCCTTCAAATAAAAGCCTATAAATAAATTTAATCTCAAAACATTTCTTATTCATTGGAAAACGGCAAGTAATTTATCTCTCCCTTTGTGTATACCTTGGATATTGTTTCATTTCAATAATGCTGACATTATCTCTCTCAAGAAAGTGCTCATTATTGCAAAGTCAAGTTTTATGTGGAGTCGAGACAGAAAATGAGGCACTTCTAATACACGAGTCACATGAGTCAAGTACTCATCTGGTCTCTGGTTTTATTTTATCTGGTTTTATTTATTTGAAGCATTCGATTAAATTCGTTTTTTAAACCAAATTGAAGATATTGAAGTGTTGTGACCATACGAAGTACAAACAAAATTATCTTTAAATGAAGGGATGTTAATGAGCATGACCATATGCTGGTGCTTTGAAACTGTGTGCCAAAGCACAGAGTTCAGCTATGGATAATCAATGGTAATCTGCACTAAAGAAAACTTCAGTAATGCATAGGCACCGCTGCTTAAGAAAGACTTGAGTAGATTGTTTCTCTCTGAATTATTTAGCCAAAAGTTTAAAAGAGGCAATTTTAAAACTCTTGTAACCAGTAAAGGTCAGTAATCAGGAATTCCGTCTACGTTCAAATTCAACATTAGTTTTTTTCCGTAACAGCTGTGTTTCTTCAATGTTAGTACAAAGTCAAACGTGCAGTCTTTAAGCAGCAGAGGTTCAAGGCTACCAACATCAAATGGAGGAAAACTAAACAGAGCATGCTACACATATAAAAGTAGCACAGCCACCTACACTAAGTTATCAATGAAACACTGTTCTGAGAAATTATACACCAAAATAAAACTCTACTGTATAGAGGCGTTAAAGAATAACACACAAAAATGTGCTCAAGAACATTTTTATTATTTAAGAAGTAAGAATCTAAAGGTTCAGGCATGACTTAAATCCCTTATGCCTTGATTTAACTGAGTGACATTTGACTTTTTAATTTGTTTTATTTATATGCCAAAACGTATACAGTATGTAAATAACAATGAGACTGCCAGAATTAAGAATAATAGACCGATTTGCATGGTAATGAATACAAATCATGGTAACACTTCAGTACTGCCTGTCTACACTTTTAATATGTTAATTTGAACCTTTGGGATCAAGTAAATGTGTTCTGTTTTTATGTCATTAAGTTTATCACAATAAATATGAGCACAGTGCAAACTCGGAGGTAAGACATAAGGGTAGAAATTCAAGGACGGAAAATGACAGATGTAGCTGTATTAATAAGTGAAATGTAGCCATCAAACTTAAGTCACCATAAAACAATTAATGACCCATGTAGATTATGCATTTGTCACAGACGTCAAGATAATGGAGTGCATTTGTATTGTAAGTATACACTCCTAAATGGGATGCACTATATCTCTTCTGTGCTCTATGGCAGTGCTTCTCAAATATTTAGTAACAAACCAAAAATAGGCCATAGGTCTGGCAGTTCTTTATTCTGCTAATAAATTGTAATTTCATAAATACAGTTTTTATGTGCCAGTTAGAACAGTGGAAAACACTCGGTGCTGCACTTTAAAATCAAATTCAAAGACAAATTAAAAGCCAAGCTTGTTGCGAATGCTTGTGTGAAACATTTGTTTGTAGATTTTTTTGTCTATTCTCCTTACAGATTAACATTCACAAAGCCTCTGTAAATTAACTTTTGCATTCAAATCATAATTTTAAATATATAATCACATCTGTTTCATGTTGAAGTGACCATTTTGTGCAAAATCACGACCTGACAGGTAAATGAAGTACTAGGGAATAAGACAATGAAAACCTAAATATTTATTTCATTAAATGAATGAGTGCTGTGAACCATTAATGAGTTCATATTCTGTGTGGATCCCTCAAATGGCTCTTAATTTATATTATATATCATATTTAATACTCACATTATATACCATATGTGTCCTCATTGGGTTCTCATTTTATCTGTGCTTTGGAACACATAACAGAATCTGACATTCAAAATCTCATTCAGCCTTAATGTTAAACCTACGATGTTCTTTCAGTTAGAACAGCTCCATATTATTAGAAGAATTCTAATCATACTATTCTATATTCTCTCTCTCTCTCTCTCTCTCTCTCTCTCTCTCTCTCTCTCTATATATATATATATATATATATATATATATACAAATAAAAATACATAGTATAATCTAACTAAAATTACAATTATTTTGATAATTCATACTTTCACGCCAGACTCAGCAAACTATTTTAATTGTGGTGTCCCATAATAGTGGCACACTGAAAGCTTATTCATGCTATATTATGTATGTCCAAGCTATAGAATTTTTTTTATCCCTTCATGTATGACTGTCACAGATTTATGATTGACGGGTCCAATTAGATCTAACTAGAATTTGAAAATTAAGAAACAAAGCCACTGTGCTTGTTTGTGGCATATATAGAGTGGCATATATATATATATATAGAGAGTTTGCCCAACTCTCCCAGGGATATCATACAGTAATTATTTTTTATTTTTTTATCTCTCTGGTCTTGCACTTAGGGGGATTCATTTGCTCTCTCGGTCTCTTTCTCTGTCTACCTCAGTCAGTCTCTCTCATTATACTGAATGGCACGCTGTTCATCACCCCGACACTAATTTATTACAAAACCTTGAGGGAGGAGAGATAATCAAAGATATGGGTTTTGTAGGGATTGCTGCTTCTATCAAGTGAATGCAGCTCATGTGTTCGGGATGAAAGTTAGTTGTCGTGCATTCAGCAGAGACCACTGAAGTGATTTGTGGGAACTGTTTCGCTTTTATGCACACTGACTACTAAGAATGTATGCTGAATACTCATGCAGGAAATAGTGGACATGTCCAGGTAAATAACGTCTGGCCCTTTGATGTGTAAACAACTTTGCAGTGGATGTGAAAAACACTTTCTCACTCGATCAGAAAACAAGGATGAAGGTTGGACATTTGATTGAATCTGGGCTTTTGCCAGACAGGTTGTTTGTACAATTTTGGTCTACACTGTTTTCCTTTTCTGTTTGTTTGCAGTTGCAAATGAAGCTGCTTGGGTGTTTTTTATCACTCTGCCACACTTCCTCCTTTTAACCTTGACAATAGGGTTGCCACAGTCACAGAATTTCAACTGACAATTAATTATTTGTTGAACAAACAATTTTGATTAAGAAGAGTTATTTAATCGTGTATTTGTATATACTTTCATTGAAATCAAACCAAAGCATTTTGTGTTCACAATGAATGTTAAGTCTAAATTATATTTACACTAGTGTGGTTATCGCCAATAACCGAAATCAAGTAAACCACAATCCTGTATTAATAATACATGTATATATTGTTTTTCTTTGAGCAACGCTCTGTTTGCTTTTTTAGTGCTTTTTAGACCGTTCCCAATGTGAGTATATATTATTCACATCCTGGTACCTTTGTAGTTGATCTTGAAGCCTATAGATCCCACGCTTTCATCAGACTGGAGGTGAAGCCACATCTGATGGGTCATGCTAACGATGAGGTCGGGAACAAAGCTGCCAGTCAGACTGATGAGAAGAGAGAAATTATACACACATAAAAAACAGAAGCAATTCATACTGAATGTTTAATAGCAGACAAAAGCTTGAGCACACATAGCCAGTGCTATTTTTTATAGTTGTCGAAATTAAGAATTAGTTTAATAGTAATTTATATAATCCATCATACATTTCAATGCTTTGTCTACAAAGGTGTCTTCAAAATCTCTGATGCCAAATATTTGACTGGTATTGTACGAATACGTATTAATAACTAACTTCATGAAATGCGTTGTATCGTCGCTCTTCATAACTTAAGACAAACACATCCAGAAGGATGGCAAAGGAGGACAACAAACATTTGAATGATTTCTGAAAACATAACTTGGTTATTTACACTGGTAGGATTTTCAAAATTCATTTTTGTTCCTGGAATATCATTCCTATCAAACAAACACTGCCCAGAGCAATCAGACTGGTTGATAGGAATACTGTATGAGGAACAGCACAGAATGTCCTACTTGTGTAAATTATATGTATCATCTTACCGTCCCAGACTGTGGATAAGAAACTCACACTTGCAAAATGGTTTTCGGGTCTCCTACTTCCCCTCCATCACCGATGGTTAGTGTATCATAGCCCAATTCTAGGTCAAACTCCTCAAAGTTAATCTGAATCACCTGTCGGCAGAAATGAGGCATAATGCTTAGTGATGTATCAAATGAACTGAATTAAACTTTATGGCTCTTGCATAATTGAATCCTGTCAGTTGACTGAAACAGAAAGAGAGAGAAGACGGCCAAAACTCTCTTAACAGAATTTGGGAGAGAATAAAGAAACTTCACCTTTATTTGAAGGTAAAAGTTTCCAGAAAACATACTTGAGTTTGCGTTGAGCATTCAAGCATGATGAACATGCTTCTACAGAACAAATATCATCAACTAAAATGAGAATTTTGTTTGTTTGTTTTTATATACACCATGCTCCTGTGGCTCAGTGGTAGAGCATTGTGTTAGCAGCGCAAAAGGTTGTGGGTTCAATTCCCAGGGAACACACATACTGATCAAATAATGTATAGCCTGAATGCACTGTAAGTCGCTTTGGATAAAACCGTCTGCTAAATGCATAAATGTAAATGTAGGCCTACCAGTTTTTATAGTGCTCAACATAAGAATGTAATCATACCCAAACCAGTCAAGGTTATTAGTACTACATATTTAGCAATTATTGCACGGGACATTTTTAATTTTTTTTGCTTGCCTTTTTGCTTCCAGGTTTCTCTCTGTCCTGTTGGAAACGGATCCTTATGAAAAAAAAATTCTAAAACAAAGTCAGACTAAATATATTATAATAGTATTATTATATTATCAGATATAATTAAATGCGCTCTAAAATAAAATAGCTTTTGGGACGAAATTATTATTATTAATAATATTCTCTTTATTTATTCCTTCCCTCGCAAGCTTGAACTTATTTAAACAAATGCCTGAGACTTGGTGTTATGGGCACTTCCTCTGTCTGATTGCCTGATAGATTAATCACTTTATGTATTCCCAAATTGTAAGCTGCTTTGGATAAAAGCGTATGCAAAATGACTAAATGTAAATATTATTATTTTATTTAGCAAGAATGTAATCATAATCCAACCAGTCAAGGTTATTATTGGTACTATTTATATATATATATATATATATATATATATATATTATTTTTTTTTTTTTTGCAATTATTGGGATATTTTTTTACATTTATTTCCCACCTTTGTGCTTCCAGCTTTCTCTCTATCCTGTGGAAAACTGATCCTTATGAAAGAAAAACATCTATATGAAAATCATATTAATTATAGCCATTACACTCAGTACAATCAATTGATTCATTCAAATGTGGCAATTTGAACACTAGAGCATCTCTTGGATGACTGGGAGTTGGGAAAGGAGGGAAAGGATGACCAAGGCTTTAGAAACAGGGATTAGAAGTGTGGAAGAGCCACACGCATATAGAGAGGCCTGAACTTTCTATATTGATTAACCCATTGAAAGGTACTGGGAGAAATTAGTTGTCATGAGGATGGGCTCTTAACCATAGCTGGGGCTTAGCAGGTATGGATGTATGAGAGCTACTAAGGACTGATGATTGATGCTCAGACAACACCTCAGCACAGATAATAAACTCTTTTTTCCATGTAACTGGATACAAAATACTGCAGAGTCCCTGTCTCACTAAAGGTCACCAAATAACAAATGCAGCACTGATGCAGAGATGCAGGATTTAACGGTATGAAATAATTGGGAATGAATCCAGATCTCTAGATATCTAATATTAAGGATACCAGCATAAACGAATCCATAAACCTGATACCAGATCAGCCACACATCACATCAACATAGGAACTTGCCTTCAGTGACTTGCCCTGCCTGCAGTTGTCATGGCGATTGGAGTCATAAGCTAATGCTTTTGTTGGAGAGCAAGAGAGGTGCCAAGGCTAGAGTATTGAATTGCAAAGAAAAAAGGTAATAGAGCAGAATTATTCCTTTACAATTGAGCAGAGAGGCCAGTGAAAACGCTCCAGTGCATTTACCGATATACCGCACAGACAAGCCTATTCCATCAAACATATAAATGTGTCATTCTGATGAGTGATTGCTTTAAAAGCTAATCAAGAATCACTATTCAAACAGCAATCGGAAAATGAATCTGGCTTGGCCTGATGCTGTTAAAACAAGTGTAAGAGACAGCAGACCAAACCAGACACATACACCAAACCCACAAACCAATGCAAGCGCGCGCACGTGCGCACACACACACACACACACACACACGCACGCACACACGCACACACAAACGCATTAAATAGAGACAATTATTGATGCTATAATAACGTGTTCACCTAAATGGGATTTTCTGGCTTATTGGTTTCAGTGAATGTCACTGTGTCTATATCCCTTAGAAAAACTACATCTGTCCCATTTTACATTTATGCATTTAACAGACGCTTATTCAAAACAATTTGCATTCCAAGTAAGCAATTTGGCAGATTGTATGTTTCCTGGGAATTGGAACCATGACCCATTGTAAAAAAAAATCCAAACCATATTATACTGAATAAAATAAAATACAAAAATAAAATAAAAAATATATATAGAAGTAAAAATAAAATAAAATAAAAAATAAAAATAAAAATGAAATTGTCAGTGTTGGGGTGAAGGGATAAGGAGAGGACTCAGTTGTGCAGGAGAACGGGCTTTGTTAGAAAATATATACATATATATATATATATATATATATATATATAAAAAAACAGCAACTAAAACTACCCCATAAGGGAAAAACAGGACAGCTGGCAACCAGGTTTGGCAGGGCAGGGCAGGGCAGGGCAGGGCAGGGCAGGGCAGGGCAAACAAAATAAAAAGACAACCACATGGCCAGCAAAACAAAATCACCAGCCATGTGCAGCACAGGACACTAACACACAGCTAATGAGAATACTCATAACCGGTAGCCAGTGCAGGGAGATAAAGAGAGGTGTGCAATGGGCCCTTTTTGGTTCGCTGAAGACCAGTCGTGCTGCTGCATTCTGAATAATTTGGAAAGGTTTGATTTTGCATGATGGAAGTCCAGCTAGAAGAGCATTGCAGTAGTCCAGTCTAGAAATGACAAGGGCCTGGACAAGAAGTTGTGCTGAATGCTGTGTAAAGGAGGGCCTGATCTTTCCGATGTTGTGTTGTGCAAACCTGCAAGATCGAGCAGTTTTTGCAATATGGACTTTGAAAGTCAGCTGGTCATCGAAAATGACCCCAAGATTTCTGACTGAAGTTGATGGGGTAATTGTTGATGAACCTATCTGGATGGTGAAATCATGTTGTAGAGTTGGAGTGGCAGGGAAGACAAGAAGCTCAGTCTTTGCCAGGTTGAGCTGTAGGTGATGTTCTTTCATCCATGCCGAGATGTCCGCCAGGCAGCCTGAGATCCATGCAGCTACCAGCTACTATATAATTAATAGTAATTTCCATATTATTAATTATCAAATATTTTTATATTAATTTTTCTATACTGAATATGCTGTATTTTAAAACTTTTTTAGATATAATTAATTGAATCATTAGAACCAGAACTAATAGCACATTAGTCAACTTGTGCCTGTCATACGTCATAGACAATATGTGATCCTGGACCATAAAACTTAGATTTATACATAATCTGAAAGCTGAATAAATAAGCTTTCCGTTGATGCATATTTTGTTAGGATCGGACCATATTTGGCCGATATACAACTATTTGAAAATCTGGAATCTGAGTGTGCAAAACAATCACAATATTGAGAAAATCGCCTTTAAAATTGTCCTAATGAAGTTCTTAGCAATGCATATTACTAACTGAAAATGAAAAGTTTGATTTATTTACAGTAAGAAATTTACTAAATATCTTCATGGAACATGATCTTTACTTAATATCCGAATGCTTTTTGGCATAAAAGAAAAATCGATAATTTTGAAACCATACAATGTATTTTTTACTATTGCTACAAACATACCCCAACGACTTAAGACTGGTTTTGTGGTCCAGGCTCACATATGTGTATTGTTATTATCACCACTAATATATGTAATTTAATTATATTTCAATCCTACTGTGATTGCTGCTGTTTATTAAAAGCAATAAGCCACTTGAGGCTGTGTCCGATTGATTTTACATTTGTGTCTGTGTAATGGTAAAACAAAAAATTGTCTGTCATCTGTCATGGCTTATTGCTTTAGTTCAACACTGTGTTCTGTTTATTTTCCGTTTTACTAGAAGATTTATATAAAGAGTTTGTATTACCATCATGTTCACTTTCTTCTGTTCAATGAATTTTCAATCATGTCACTCAAATTAGTCTATTTCAGTAGTTTTACCTGGAGCAGAATTTCAGTACTATCATGTCAGCCCTCCAGCACATGGTGAGCTGTCAAGTCAGGACCATGTCAAACAACAGTACTGATGAACAAACGTTACAGCCTCAAAATGACAGGTAAGTAATTCAAGTTTGTTCCAACAAAAGACATTTAGCAAGAACATGTAGTTTAGAATAAAAAGTAACATGAACTAGACAGCGTCTTTCCTCTGCTAGTCCTAACAAGATCAACATTGGCTGAAACTTGGCTGAACTATGTGATGAAAATAATGATTTGAATATTTACATGATCACAAGCAGTGACAACAGGGGCCTTTAAAATCCCAGATTAAATTTTCAGTTTCTCATCAAAACGGATCTGTTTTTGTTCTTGTTCCCAGAAGGACAAGAACACGCTATGATGAGAATGATACATTTTCCTTTCATCGCTGATAGTGAAAAGCTTTTAGCAATCCTTGAAAAAGTTTTTGAAAGCCCCTGATGCAAGCGTGAAGTAGGGAAAGAATACATCCTGAAAAATGGTTCTGGGTATCCCATTATTGACACAGATAAAAGGGATGAATGAAAAGATTACAAATAACTATGCACCTTCCTGAACTACAATGTATTCCCTATGCATCTTTTTATTCAATTATAATTTTGTATTTGTTTAAAAAAATACATTTCATTAGCTACTTCTACTGTAATATACTATGCAAACGTTTTTTTAACCACAAAAATGAATGTATATAATAGAAGAGATGCAATGAAAAAGAAAAGATTACTTGATCTGAACAGTCAACATGGATGAGGGCACATATGTTTCCATCCCATTGTGATCCGGCCTTTGATTCTCCCTTGGAGGTTAATGCCCAATCTGGGCATCAATCTCCAACAAAAGACCAATGGGGCAACAGCATTTTAGTTTCTGCTTGATAAATCAGGTCATGCTCCATTCAGAATGGACAACTGAACTCTGAAAAACAACCACCTACAAATGCAAAGAGTGACGTTTAACGCTGACTTCTCTTTTAAAATCAGAGAATGCAACTCAACAGCTGCAAATATGAACAAGGATGGACACAATTTGGGCCTTATTCATGAAACACAAGCCAATTACTGTGTAAGGCACACATAAATCCATTTATTTGTAATTTGTCCCATTTAATTCAAAGCATATACTGCATTTATGATCAAATTACACAGAAATTTGTTCAACTTGTGAATAAGGTACAATGTGTGCTTCTATATTCTATATAGATTCTATATGCATGGAGCTAAGTGAAAGTGACGTGACATACAACCAAGTATGGTGACCCATATTCGGAATTTGTGCTCTGCATTTAACCGAGATTCGAACTCGCAACCTTTTGATTACGAATCCGACTCTCTAACCATTAGGCCATGACTTCCCCAGAGCAGAGTTAGCAAATCCCTTGTTAAACCAGTGATCCGTGTGTTATTTTCGATATCACCATTTTAACAAACAAACAAAAAAACATTGTATCCCACATTCTCACAATGCAAAGGCATCACAATGGAGTCTAAATTGAATTAAGCCCCGACACAATCCAAGTCGCTCTTACCAAGGTTAAAGCACAGAGTGCAATATAAATACATCGTCACCCTAAACTTGTCTGCCATAAGTGAGCAATAATGTTCCCAGGCTGTAAGACACAATTAGAAATTTCTCACTTGAAACGGGGTGGTCTGCTGGCTGACCGAGCTCTATTTAAATCTCTGATCTGATGTCCTGAAACACACCTTTGTGCTCCAAATGCTTTTTTTCTTCTGTAGATGAATTGCTTTTGCCAAATGCTTTTCCTGTCATTTAGCGAAACCTTCCAATTAATTACACTTTCAGAAAAGTGTTTTACGATTAGTACAAGGTTATAATTGGCAACAAATTTCAATAAAAAATAAATACAAATGGGGACATGATGGTACCATAATGGCTAAATATGGGATTTTATTTTAAAGAAAAAAGCAGAGGCTAGTCACCACACTCGTGCTAAGCCTAATATACTCATCCATTTAAAACATTAATTTCTGTTTGTTGCAATTATATTATATTATTATAATTATAAATATAATTTATTATATAGTTACTTTGTATTTCAGTTGTTTTTCAGTTGGCCAAAAAATAGTTTAATGTATTTGTATTTTACCAATATTATTTTATTTTTTTTGTTTAATGACGCGTTTTATTTCATTTAGCTGTTTAAATTTGCTGAAAAGCCTACAATAAGCTGTTTAACGGCAAGTTCTCCCAGTGTGACAAGATGCCCCATAGCACAAAGGTGTGTTCAATGAACTTCATGCTCTGTTATTTGTCCTTCTTTTTTCTTTTTCTTATGATCTGTTTCGGCCATTACAAAAAAGAGGGGGGTGGGGGTGGGGAATAGGGGATAAGAAAAAAAAAACTTTTGTCTTGGAGTACTGTCTACAAACTCTTTGATTTATTGAAAACAACATGCCAAAGCCAAGGCTGCAAGAAAACAACACAAGTGTCTCTATTCATGCTGGCAGAGTTCCAGACCTTTCAAAGTGGTCAAATGCGAACTGAAAAAAGTAGAAACAGACAAAAAAATCTCTATGGCCCAGAAGGCTTTCATGCCACCCTCCATCCATCATTCGATGGGAAAAAACCCAGATGATTTCATCACAGCCTTCTGAACATTTAAATAGTCCTGAGAATGTTAGGTTGTAAAACATACTCGGTTACTATCATAACCTCGGTTCCCTGAGATATGTGATCGAGTACTGCGTCGAGTTCGACGCTGTATGGGAAAAATTACTTTTTCCTCTTCAACGGAAGCCTATTTTAATCACGCAGTTATAACTGCACGTCGATTGGTTCGTGAAAAAAAATTAACCAATGCACGGCGGTGGTACCTGAGCCAATGGCTATGCAGCCTGCCATAGCCCACCAAAATAGGAGGGGGGTCTGGCTATATAATCAGCTGCTCTGCCACTGCATCTCAGATTTCTTGGAATGAAGCAACCGAGGCGTGCAGCTCATAGCACGGCCAGGAACGCAGTTCCCATATCTCAGGGAACCGAGGTTATGATAGTAACCGAGTACGTTCCCTTTCGATATTTCACTCGTACTGCGTCGAGTTTGACGCTGTATGGGAACCAGTCCAATCACACTGTGCTATGATGCGGAACGACTCGAAACCAACTCATGAGGGATTAGAACCAGGGGAGTCAATAGAATACACCAAGTACAGGGTGAGCCTTGAGGGTCATCTGTGGCCTGGGTGTCGTCCCATAAGTGATACTTGTCGTCCATATGGTATGGACAGACCAAGCAAAGGAGGGGCTTGAACAATGTTGGTCAAGTGAACCCATAATATTGCTGCTTAAGCAGAAAGGATGCTTAAGCAAAAAGATTTGTAAAACCTTACAAATGTGAACGGCGAGGACCAGCTGGCCGCCTCACAAATGTCTGAAATGGACACCCCGCTGGACCATGCCCAGGAAGAGGAGATGCCTATGATGGAATGGGCTCTGACTCCGATGGGGCACTGCAACCCAAGGAGGAGTATGCTAAAGTGATAGCATCCACTAACCACCTAGAAATTCTCTGCTTCGTAACAGGGCCACCTTTAGCTCGGTTACTGAAGCCAACAAAAAGCTGTTCTGACTTTCTGTACGAGGCAGAACGCTCAATGTATATTTTCAGGGCCCTGACGGGGCAGAGCAGGGCTTCCTGGCTGCCCGTCGGGGGTGGGGTGGGGGCGTTAGCGCTATGACCTGGGCTCTGAACGGAGTGGTTTCAGGACGACCTTGGAGTCGACCTTGGAAAGGGCCTGCAGGTCTCCTACTTGCTTGACCGACGCCAGTGCTCAAACGGGGGTCCCATAAGGGCCCTTAGTACGGTTGATAAGTCCCAAGGTGGAACTGTATGAGGACGCGGGGGAATCATTCTCCTGGCGCCTCGTAAAAATGTAATTACCGCATTATCTCTGCCCACCGATCGGCCAGCAATAGGGGCATGGAAAGTCGCTATGGCTGCAGTATAAATTTGATGGTGGATGAGGAACGCTGTTTATCCAGGATCTCTTGCAGAAATGAAAGAACCACTGACACATCGGAGGTGACCGGATCCAAGTCACGGTCTTGAGTTGACCCTGAGCCCCAGGAAACCTAAGTGGCTGAGGAGGAGGGTCTTGTGCGATGCCAAAACCGCCTGCGACTGGGCCAGAATAAGCCAGTCGTCGAGGTAGTTGAGTATGCGGATTCCCATCTGTCGCAGAGGGGAAAGAACCGCATCCATGCATCGCGTAAAAGTGCGGGGAGCCAGGGACAGCCCAAACGGCAGAACCTTGTATTGATATGTCACCCCTTCAAATGCGAGTCTCAAGAATTGTCTGTGATGGGGGGCTACCTGGATGTGAAAGTACACGTCTTTCAGATCCAGCGACATGAACCAGTCCTCTGGGCATATTTGCGAGAGGATCTAGCATTGAGATCTTGAATAGGTCGCAGGCCGCCGTCTTTATTGGGGACGAGGAAGTAGCAGCTGTAAAAGCCTGACTTGCTCTGGGCTGGAGGAAAGATTTTTATGGCTCCTTTTTCCAGCAGATTCATAACCTCTGTGCGGAGGACTTGGGCGTCCTCGCTGCGCACTGTGGTGGCGAGCATACCACGGAAGCGCGGTGGTCTTCGAGCGAATTGGAGAGTATAACCTCGTCTCACCGTAGTCATTACCCATGCTGACACACCGAGGATGGCCTGCAGGCTGCCTGACGAAAACCGGAGCGTTGAGGAAGGGAACTTTGTCCGCCTCTTTCATCTCCGTTATCGTGAGCCAGAGGTGGCGCTCCAACACTATCAGGCTGGACATCAAACGCCCGATTTGACAAAATTTGCTCTTTTATAATAATAATAATAATAATAATAATAATAATAATTTGTTACATTTATATAGCGCTTTTCTAGACACTCAAAGCGCTTTACATAGTAAGGGGGCGATCTCCTCATCCACCACCAATGTGCAGCATCCACCTGGATGATGCGACGGCAGCCATAGTGCGCCAGAACGCCCACCACACACCAGCTTATTGGTGGAGAGGAGACAGAGTGATGAAGCCAATCAGTGTATGGGGATGATTAGGAGGCCATGATGGTCAGAGGCCAGTGGGCTAGTTTGGTCAGGATGCCGGGGTAACACCCCTACTCTTTTTCGAAGGACATCCTGGGATTTTTAATGACCACAGAGAGTCAGGACCTCGGTTTAATGTCTCAACCGAAGGACGGTGCTTTTTCCAGTATAGTGTCCCCTTCACTATACTGGGGCATTAGGACCCACACAGACCACAGTGTGAGCACCCCCTGCTGGTCTCACTAACACCTCTTCCAGCAGCAGCCTAGTTTTCCCAGGAGGTCTCCCATCCAGGTACTGACCAGGCTCAACCCTGCTTAGCTTCAGTGGGCAACCGGTCTTGGGCTGCAGGGTGATATGGCTGCCGGCTGCCGGCTTTTAGTTTGACTCTTTGGATCGACGCCAGATGGCTGCAGGGGATGACCGAGTCTGCAAGCTGGTTGCTGCGAGAAGTCCTAATCCATCTGCTTGAGGCGTTTCAACGGCTGATCCCGGCATCAGCGATGAAGGGTGTTCGTCGCTGAAGAGAAGAAATCTGAGATGCATAGCCATTGGCTCGCGCGCAACCACCGTGCATTGGTTCGTTTTTTTAATCTTTGACGAACCAATCGACATGCAGTTAAAACTGCGTGATTGAAATAGGCTTCAGTTGAAGAGCAAAACATTTTTTTCCCATACAGCGTCGAACTCAACGCAGTACGAGTGAAATATCGAAAGGGAACACCATTTTCCAGTTAAAACCTTGGGCGATTTCAGCTCTGTAGAAGTTTGGGGAAAATGTATAATTAACGGTTAAAGTAGGAGATGTGAATATCGGTATGATCAGAACCTTCTATTTTACAAACTGTCCCCTGAAAGTACCTGGATAAGAACAAAACTTCTTTATAGACCTATGGAGTAGGTCAATAAGTAGGAGTAGGCCGACAAAGAGAAGGTGAAACTTTGTAAACTTAGAAAATGGGTTGTTCGTTTCCATTTATTGCCTCTGTATATCATTCCACCACAGCAAGAGTCAATCGCAGAGGCCTTGACTTGAGGTTAGGAAGAATTTTCTGTGTTTTTGTTTGTTGCACTCAATAGATCTGCTATTTCAAGATGAATTGCAATGCTAGTGAGTCACATCACCTGGAATAAATGACAAGGTCCTGCAATGACAATACAGACATGGCTGAAGTGCTAGCTCTCATTACAAATATAAGGGAGAGTGATATCAATCAAAATGTCATGAATAAGTTTGAGAACCAATTAAAAATTGACCAGCAAACTTTGATTACTGAGCGAAAGATTGTCACAAGCTCAGTTTTTTTTTCAAGTGAATGAAAACTGATATTCTTATGTTCTGGTTCTTCTAAGTGAATCAAAGAAATACAGTGTAACTAGGGATGTGTGATTGTCAAGATAAGGATTCTTACGAACTGATCCATTATAGTGAATGAGAAACATACAAAGCAAGCAGTCAAATTCTTTAGTGAAGAGCTCTTTTGAACAAGATAATTAAAGTGAATAAAAAAATTGCAGTGAAATTCTCTTGGGCTAATGACTCTTATGAACCAGTCTGTTTGAGTGAATCAAAAACCAGTGAAATCTGATTCTTGAGTAAATTATTCCCAACAGTTCATATTAGTGGATCAAAAACAGACCAAAATCTAATTCCCAAGCAAAACACTATTTTGAAACAGCCCTTTTTAGTGAATCCAAAACAAATCTGAAAATGTTATAATCCTCTTTTCCAAAATTTCACTTGCTTTGGGAGAGAAACACCAGAGTGTATCTACTTAGCAAATTATAACTGACATTTCTATATTAAGATGACAAATCAGGCCCCCCCCCCAATTTTTTTTTTATATTTACTACTAAAATTATCCACATTTCTACACATTTATTCAAATATTTCTTCTTCAAACTCAAAACAAGTGTTGATGGAACTGAGATAATTAAGATAAATCAGAATAACTTTCCTCCAATGCCTTTTCATCACCGAGTCCTCCTCTCCACAAAAGTATCATCTCTTTTTCTCTCTCATACATTCACATATTTATACACTGATTATCTTCCTGCACACATTCACACACATATATTTCCTCCTCTCGATGTAGCTGTAGTGGGGGTGCATCTCAAAATGTTGGAATTAATCCAAAGTGTGGCTATAAAATCCACAAGAGCAATAAAACAGACACTGTTCACCTTTACACACATATAACTAACAAAGTCCATCATGCAGTTCCCTATAAAAGTGTAAGGGCTTAGTGAGGAAGAAGGGACGGCTTGGGAGCTGTTTGTAGGGGGCAAGGCCACAACAACACAAAAAAAGGACAAGGGAGGAGGAGGCCAGGAGCAATCATACAGAAGGCCAGGAGAAGCAGGGCAGTCAAAGGAGCAGACATCATTTTGGAAGTTTAATTTAAAATCCACTTTAATGGCATGGCACTTATGGTGGGTACAGTCCTCAAAGAAAAGAAACAAAATCATGCAAGCTGTGACTTTTTAAATATTTACCAATTCAGAAAAAAGTCATCATGTCCAATCTTTTCTAAATCAATAGTACATTTAGCTGATTATCAATTATCAACTGAAGTCAAACTGGATTGGTTGAGCCAGTTGAATTAGTCAGTGACATAATTTTTTTGATGAATTAAAAGTCATTCCTGTCAGTAGCTACGTTTACATGGACACGTTTTGCTTCTATCGGAATTTATTCCTTCTGATTGTCAAATCCGAACGTAGAGTTTACAAGAACGCTAAATAAAGTGATCGGGTTGATGTGGGCATTTATGTCACAAGCTTCTGATCGGATTTAATATTTTGACATGCGCACATTGCATGAATATTCAGAGTTTTCCACTGTTGTCGTGCATTTTTAAAAAAAGCAAACTTGATATTTATTTTCTTCGGGTCCTAATTAGGCGAGGACCAGCACATTGACTATTGAGCAGTGCTGCTTACTTTAGAAAGCACTAAAAGTGCCCCTTCCCATGCCCAAAACCAGTTGTCTGTGGATGAGAGTCTTAAAAAAGAACCGGTGGGATGTTGTCCTGCTCCATTTCACAGACGCTGAGTGAAAGCAGCATTTTCGAATTAATGGACACTCATTTTATGACACTTTATTCACAGAAGAACAGCTCGTCATATGTCATTACGTTATTTTAACGTCACTGCGATTGATGTGGGTACATGTGACTTTTTTATTCCGATTGTGCTTCTAGTCCTATTACAATCAGATTATTAGGGTCCATGCAGCTGGTGATGTTTGGCTTCAAAATGAAAACCTGAAAACCAGTGAATGAGTCAAGTAAAGTAACACAAAGTTTGATGGAGCAAAAACAAGAACGCTTATTGTCAGACATATTTTCCTATATCTATGATGACTGTATATGGGAAAGTTATTTGGTTTTGAAATCCCTTGACTTGTGAACCATGAGTGCATCAGATATAACATACTTTGGGAATGCACTTTCTACCTGCAAGTTACTCATTAAAAACCAACATATATTGTTCTAACATCTAAATGTTATAGAATATAAAAGGCATTAGAGCATTATCAAATACACATCTTTGCTCATACCTTGTTTAGGTTGCTGGCTGTGATGATCCACACACACTGGGAGTTGCTCTCATACTGAATGGGGAAATTGGGTGAGGTGAACGTCCCCGACGGACCTTGAAGATTAGATCCACAAGTTTTCACTGTAAAGAGGAGAGAGAGAGAAAAGAGAACAAGAGAAAATAATGAGAAAAAAGTCAGGAAAGTGACTTTTCTCTTCAAAAACATCAGTTAAAGTCTCAGCTAATTGGTTTCAGCTGCGGTCAGCGGCCACTTAATGTTTTCTACTATTGATTCGATAATTAGGAAAAATAAAAGTCTGCGACCCCACCATCTCGAGGGATTGAGTTTCACTTACCGCTCGTAATGTTTTTGCGGGATTTGCACGGCTCATATTGGAATATAAGCCACAAGCCTCCACCAGTCATCCATGACCGTCTTAATTTGTCAACGATTAGCAATCCAATCAAATCCTCAGATGACTAACTTCATACCGGCTAAACAAGCTAATTCGAAGCAGGCTTAGCTAAACACACTTGGGCCTGATTCGTCATCTTAATATAGAAATGTCAGTTATAATTTGCTAAGTAGACACGCTCTGGTGTTTCTCTCCCAAAGCCAGTGACAGTGATATCTTAAATTTGACGAGTGCGGGTTTACGCCCTCTCAAATCCAGCCTCTTGTATTTTTGCTGCATTTAGCATGGTTGATGTCAATATGACAGGGCTTTGATGAAAAGACAAGGAGGCATTATCTCCAACGGCAGCAGGTTTCACTATCGGCTCCTGACATCTTGATTGCTTTTGAAAATGAATAACTCATTATCTCAGGCAAGTGCATGGGGATCCGTGAGGCTCCTTCAGGCCCGAAAGCGTACTTTTTCCTCTGAAAGTCATTCTCTCGTCAAGGGGCTCCTAATTAGAGAAGTATCCTGTGAGAAGCCCTCTCCAGTCTAGTATCCGTAATAAACTTTAGCTTGAACTGATGAGGTGTTTACGTGAATCACATATCAACAGTCATAAGGGAGGAATACCAATAAACCTATGTGCAGACAGTGAGAGCTAAGGGGAAAATATGTGTGTGTTTATTAATAATAACATATTATGAAGCTTGGCAATTTGTAAACTATTACCTCATGTTACAGATGTAGCTTGTGACTCATTTACATTACATAAAAATAACACAAACAACAACAACAACAACAACAAAAAAACACTAGATTTTATTTTGGACAGCAAGTGGTACATCAAGCACCAAAAGTGCATCACACAAAATTGAATCTCAATGGCGTCATGCTCTCGACAGCCAATAACTCACTATGTTAAAAACAGTGTGGTTGGCAAAAATCATATGTATCCCTGTTGAAAGCAATATCTTGTTTAATGTAGTCTGAGTCACATTTTCTCATATTTTATCACGCCCCAATTTAAAAAATAATGCTTTGTTTTTCAAAAACATTTTTCCATAGATTAAATAACTGGCTAATATATAAAGCAAATGATAAAAAAAATGAAAATTTCTACTTTTTTTTAATTAAAAAACAAACAACAATAAACCTTATATTTTATTTAAAAACTAAGCATATAATAATTGTGCTAATAATTTAAATAACTGTGATTAATCTCCTGATTTACAACTAGTCTTTAGAACAGAATGATACAGCAATAATATCATATTTACTGCACATACTGTAACAAATATCTCACATATAATTTTTGTATTTACATTGCCATCTTAGGTATGCACAATTACACGGTTACTTCACTTTATTAACTGAATTTTACATTGTATCTTCCTAGCTGTCCATCAGAACTAATTTCCCTGATTAATCACAATATACTTTTTAACAACAACAAAAAAAGAAAAGAAAAAGAAAAGGGGAATGCAAAGAAAAAATGAGGGGAATGCAAAGACAGGATGTCAGGTGTTGGAACCAATAAATGGATGAACTAAAATGTATGATTAACTCAACTTCCCCTCGGGATGTCAAAAAAAATGACATAGATCCAGGCAATTTTCTGCATGATTTCATGTTGCATCTTCTCATTTAATTTGTGCAGCCTGTAGCGTCAGGAACAAACAGGCACCCAAGTGACATGAAGGTGCTGATTTACTTGAGAGCTAAAAGGTCAGGGCCCGCTGAGAGATACTCGCACAAAATTCACATGTGTGTGAAAGAGACAAAGTTGGGGGCGTGGACTCATGCAGAAACCCACTTCTCATCCATATTGAGAGCGTTTCTGGAGTGGTAACATTGCAGGTGAATGGGGGCTTTGTAAACCTGCGCAGTAGGTGGTCATGCTCTTTGAGCGTGCAGACTCCCAACGAAGAAGGCAGCTGTCCAGATAGCTGTAGGCACTCCGTAACATAAATCTGACACAGCTAGCAAGTTGTGTATCACAGGATGATTTCTACCCCTGGCTACAAGTTATTTGTGGTTAAACAAATGCAACATCCTTCCCTCTTACTCTTCTAGCACTGATTTATTAACAGCTTTTTGTTCAAAATATAGTTTTATGTTCAATCAACATTTAAGTTGACAATGAATTAGTAAAATGTAGCAGACCAAGCAAATTTGACAACTAAATGTTTTGCTTATTGTTGTAAGAATCAAACGTGTAATAGATTTATCAACATAAAATAAAGTTTCCGCAATTTAATATTTAAGTTTCTACTGTACTAACTTACTACCTTCTTGTCACTTGGATGCCCATTTGTTTTTATGGCTTTAGACAGCCCAAACAAACTGAAACGATGCTACATGAAATGAGAATACATAAACGATATAAGGGAAAATGCTTATTAAGCAGCACAACTGTTTTCAACATCAATAATAATTATCAGAAATGTTTCTTGAGAACGTCTAGGTTACGTACGTAACCCCCGTTCCCTGATGGAGGGAACGGAGACGTTATGTTGTGACGACATAGGGGATTTACCTGGAAGCCCCAAACATCTCTGACTAAAGAGAAAACGCCAATGAAATTGGCTAGTGGATTTTGCATACCTGAGCCACTCCCCGTGCATACGGGTATAAAAGGGTGACAGGTCCATCCACTCATTAGGTTTTACGCTGAGGAGCCGAGACGAGTCCCTGGCAACCAGCGAAGGTTCAAGATTGTGGCATGGGGACATAACGTCTCCGTTCCCTCCATCAGGGAACGGGGGTTACGTACGTAACCTAGACGTTCCCTATCTGTCGGACACTACGAGTTATGTCGTGACGACATAGGGGTCCTATGGAAAGCGCCACAAGCTGAACCCGTCACACAACCTTGTGGCATGCAGATGTTGACAAGTGCGTGACAGACAAATGCCATGCAAGAGGTTGCAACCTTCCTACCGCTCCAGCGCAAATTCGCTAACCTTGGTGCCCACTGGGACCACTGAGTACATCGCTGCTGGAGATAGCCAAGACACTGTTCCTTTCCCCACGGAATCGGAAGGGATTTCGACCTTCAGTGAAAGACAGCTTTAGGTTTTTCCTATTTGTTGTTACAGCTTGTCGTAACGGCAGGGAAGCGAGCCTTCCAGAGAAGGGCACTACGGAGGACACATCCTGCCCGAAGGGAGGTAACATGTGGAGACACTGATATGGACTGGCCCAGGCTTGGGGCAGTACTACATACGACTGGACTCTGGGGCAAATCCTACCTAGGAGTAGGGAGGAGGGCTGCCAGCAGAACCTGACAGAAGCTCTGTCACAGGGAAGACACGGGTTTACCGTGAGGGAAACCTTACCATGGAAGAATACACATATGGGATTACCCGAAGGGGAATCAGGCCATACGGACACCTAGCCCCGTACAGGGGCTGACCGGAGACCCGGGCGAGCTAACACCAGTACTGGGCCTGGCGTCAGACTGCTCCACCCAGTCTGACTGCCGGGGGTGCTTGGAGGATTCCACCAGGGTTCACCGTCCGGGGAACTGAACTGGGGGAGAAAAAGGTGCTCGTATCCCTGGGTGAGGGGGAATGGCGCAGCAAGCGTGACACCGGCCAGTTCTTCCCGCCCATTACTTACCCAACACACGGGAAGAAACTGACTCAACGCGGAGATTGTAGAATCTTGCGAAGGTGTTCGGTGTCGCCCAGCCCGCAGCTTTGCAGATGTCTGCCAAAGAGGCGCCGTGCGCCATCGCGTGGGAGGAGGCAACACTCCTAGTGGAGTGAGCCCTCACCCCCAGGGGGCACGGCTCGCCTTGCGACTGGTACGCCAAGGCGACGGCCTCCACTATCCAGTGGGCCAACCTCTGTTTGGAGACTACCCTTTCTGCTGCCCTCCGTGGTAGACAAAGAGCTGGTCGGAGCTTCTGATGCTCCGGGTGCGGTCCATGTATATGCGCAATGCTCTTACGGGACACAGCAACGCTAAGGCTGGATCTGCCTCCTCCGAGGGCAGTGCTTGCAGGTTCACCACCTGATCGCGGAAGGGCGTGGTGGGAACCTTGGGCACGTATCCAGGCCGGGGTCTCAAGACAACATGAGAGTAGACCGGCCCGAACACAAGGCACTCTTCGCTTACCGAAAACGCCTGGAGGTCCCCGACCCGTTTGATGGAAGTGAGCGTGGTCAGGAGCGCTGTCTTAAGAGACAGGAACTTCAGCTCGACTGAGTCCAGCGGCTCAAAGGGGCCCCTCTGAAGTCCAGCCAGGACAATAGAGAGGTCCCAAGAGGGCACAAGGGGAGGCCTGGAGGGATTTATCCTCCTGGCCCCCTTCAGGAACCTCACGATGAGATCATGCTTTCCCAGGGACCGGCTGTCCACTGCATCGTGGTGAGCCGCAATAGCGGCTACATACACTTTCAAGGTGGAGGGTGACAGCCTACACTCCAACCTTTCTTGCAGGAAAGAAAGCACTACTCCAATCGTGCATCTTCGGCGGTCTTCTCGGCTAGAAGAACACCAGGTCGCGAACAGACTCCATTTCAGTGCGTAGGTTTACCTTGTTGAAGGAGCTCTATCCTGAATGATGGTCTCTACCACCGCCGGTGGTAGACCACTCAAGTCTGCCGCGTCCCGTCCAGGAGCCACACATGGAGGTTCCATAGATCTGGACGCGGGTGCCATATGGTGCCGAGCCCCTGAGAAAGGAGGTCCTTCCTCAGAGGAATGCGCCAGGGAGGTGCTGTCGCGAGGGAAATGAGTTCGGGAAACCAGGTCCGGGTGGGCCAATGGGGCGCAACCAGCAGGACCTGCTCCTCGTCCTCCCTGAGCTTGCACAGTGTCTGTGCGAGTAGGCTCACTGGGGGAAACGCATACTAACGTAAGGCCCGAGGCCAGCTGTGTGCCAGTGCGTCTGTGCTGAGGGGGCCCACGGTCAGGGAGAAGTACAGCTGGCAGTGGGAGGACTCGGGGGAGGCAAACAGATCTACCTGAGCTTCCCCGAATCGACTCCAGATCAGCCGGATCGTCTCGGGATGGAGTCGCCACTCTCCGGTGAACGTAAGCTGTCGTGAGAGCGCGTCGGCCACACGATTGAGCTGCCCCGGGATGTGAACAGCATGCAGTGACTTGAACTGCATGTGACTCCAGAGGAGGAGATGGCAGGCGAGCTGTGACATGCGGTGTGATCGTATACCCCCCAGCCGGTTGATATACGAGACCGCCACAGTGTTGTCCGTGCAGACTAGCACGTGCTTGCCCAACAGCAGTGGCCGGAACTGCCGCAAGGCTAAATGCACTGCCCACAGCTCGAGGCAGTTGATGTGCCAAAGCAGTCGGCCCTGTCCAGAGCCCCGAGGCTGCCTGCCCGTTGCATGTAGCGCCCCAGCCCGTGCTGGAGGCATCTGTTGTGACAACAGTATGCCGGGACTGTTGTTCTAGGGGCACCCCGGCCCGTAGAAAGGCAAAGTCTGTCCAGGGGCTGAGGGAGCGGCGACACTGCTGGGAGATACCTACTCGCAGTGTACCGCGGCGCCATGCCCACCTCGGGACCCGGGAGTGTAGCCAGTGCGGAAGTGGTCTCTTATGAAGCAATCTGAGCGGCGTGACTGCAGCTGCGGATGCCATATGCCCCAGGAGCCTCTGAAACTGTTTCAGTGGTATCCCATTCCTGCCTCTGAAGGAACTCAGGCAGTTCAGCACTGCTTGGGCACGTTCCTCCATGAGGCGTGCCGTCATACATACCGAGTCTAACTCCACACAGAGAAAAAAAAAATATCTGCACAGGGGAGAGCTTGCTCTTTTCCCAGTTGACCCGAAGCCTCAACTGGCTGAGGTGCCGGAGCACCAAGTCCCTGTGATCGCCCAACTGCTCTGGATTGGGCTAGGATAAGCCAATCGTCGAGGTAGTTGAGGATCCTGACGCCCACTTCCCGTAGCAGGGGTAAGGCGCCTCTACAACCTTCGTGAACACACGGGGAGACAGGGAGAGCCCGAAGGGGAGGACCCTGTATTGCCATGCCCGACCTTCGAACGCAAACCGTAGAAACGGTCTGTATCGCAGAAGGATCGAAACGGGAAAGTAAGCGTCCTTCAGGTCGAGCGCTGCAAACCAATCCTGGGGCTGAATGCATTTGATCATGTGCCTGTGTGTCAGCATCTTGAACAGGAGCTTGTGCAAAGCCCGGTTCAAGACTCGCAGATCCAGGATTGGCCGAAGGCCACCACCTTTCTTGGGTACGATGAAGTAAGGGCTGTAAAACCCCTGCCTCATCTCGGCTGGAGGGACCGGCTCGATTGCATCCTTTGCCAGGAGGACAGCAATCTCCTCGCGCAAGACAGGGGCGTTCCGGACTGCCACTGACGTCTCGAGAACGCCGTTGAACTTGGGAGGTCGCCTGGCGAACTGAATCGCGTAGCCGAGTCGAATTGTGCGCCATGAGCCAGCGAGACAGGCTGGGCAGCGTGAGCCACGCCTCTAGATGCTGTGCAAGCGGCTCCAACGGCACAATCGACGTACCTGTGGTGGAGCAGCGAAAGAGAGTAGGGGTGGATGGCACAGAAGGCGGTGCGTTCTGAGTCATCCTCACCGAACTCCCTGGGTCCCGAACGGGACTGGCCAGAGGTGCGTGGGGAGGAATGTCATCCCCGAACCGTACTCTCTTGGCTACTGGCAGAATGGTCATGGACCTGAGAACCCAGAGAAAAAGTAAATTGCTCTTTCTTTGAGACGGTGGGTACCGCTGGTAACCCTTTCATTTCACCGGGGGAAGGAGCGGTGCTGTTCTCGCCGTCTCCTGAGAAAGAGCAAACTCCAACATCTCCGGGTTGCCCACGTCAGGGCCGCTTCGTCGACTTCCTTGACAACTTGGGGCCTAGCTGGGACGCGGGGGCGCCGCTCTCCTGCGAGAGGCTCGACGCACCGGCCTATTTGTCGATTCGGCCTGGGGCGGAGCAGCTCTGGAGGACGCAGGAGGGCGCCCATGGCGACTGGACCACCATGGTGGACTATGGTGGACCATGGTGGACATCGCCTTCCTGAGGGACCGCGCCGTGACTTTCGTCGCTCGTAGAGCGAAGTCAGTCGCCGTGCGCAGCTCCTGCATCAACCCAGGGTCGGTACTACCCTCGTGCACCTGTTTGAGCGCCTTGGCTTGGTGTACCTGCAGGATAGCCATGGCGTGCAGGGCAGAGGCTGCCTGGCCCGCAGCACTGTAAGCTTTGGCCGCGAGAGCGGCTGTCAGATTACAGGCCTTGGACGGAAGAAGCGGACGGTTCCTCCAAGTGTCGGCGTTTCGTGGGTACAAGTGCACCGCGACCGCTCTCTCCACCTGGGGAATGCCCGCGTACCCCCTGGCCACTCCGCCGTCGAGGGTAGTGAGGACGGAGGAGGTGGACGAGCGGCTTCTGGCCGTGAAAGGGGCCATCCATGAACTCGTCAGCTCCTCATGCACCTCCGGGAAGAAAGGCACCGGGGCAGGGCGCAGTTGTGAGCCGCGCCCCGCTCCGAGAAACCAATCGTCCAGCCGCGAGGGCTCGGGACTGGGCGGTCTGTTGACCTCCAGCCCGATGCTCACGGCTGCCCGGGCAAGCATGGACGTCAGCTCTGGGTCCGGTGCGGCGGTGGCGATAACACCCGAGGGGGGCAGTCCCACCGCACCTTCATCCTCAGAGGATGTGAACCCATCCCCCGATGCTGCGATCGTCATCCTATCTAAAGATGGCGCACAGAATGAAATGCTGGGCGCCCCGTGGGACGGACCAGCGAAATCACCCGGGAACCGGATGGGATGTTCGCTTTGTGAGGAGTAAGAGGTCCGTGGGGGCGTGCCCGGCGGAGAGGCTCTTACAGTAACCCTCAGATCTCCCAGAGTGTCAGCCGGCGATCCTCTGCTCGAGCCAGAGAGATCAGCACGGGTGGCGGCAGAGGATGCCAATCCTTTCATAAAGGAAAGGCGAGATCGCAGCGAAATCATGCTCATACGTCCACAACAGACGCATGAGTCATCCACGAACGCAGCTTCAGCGTGTCGGAGGCCCAGACACTGAAGACAACGATCGTGTCCGTCATCCGCAGACAGGAAACGACCGGGCACGGACGAAACGGCATCTTGAAAAAGACGCGATCGTCCGTGATTTGCTCTTTTAGAACTTGCTCTCTCAGTTGAAGTGCCCAGGGGAATCGCTGATGAGAGGGACTCGAACCGGGAACAAAACAAAAATGAACGGCTTTGTGGAGATCAGCACTCTTCTCATCCACTCGGCTCCGAAGCAAAAATCTAATGAGTGGATGCACCTATCGCCCTTTTATACCCGTATGCACGGGGAGTGGCTCAGGTATGCAAAATCCACTAGCCAATTTCATTGGCGTTTTCTCTTTAGTCAGAGATGTTCGGGGCTTCCAGGTAAATCCCCTATGTCGTCACGACATAACTCGTAGTGACCGACAGATAGGGAACCAAATCAGCATATTAGAATTATTTCTTAACGACTGAGGTAACGGCTGCTTAAAATTCAGCTTTGTCTTTAAAGGAATAAATTATATTTTTTTATATTTGAAAAGTTAGAATAGAATAATTGGTATAAGCTTAAAGTTTTAAAGCAAGTAAATGCTTGTAAATGGTGTTTATAACATTTTAAAATCAACATTTTTAACTAAAACCATTTAATTAAAATTCTAGCCCACATTTTGTCAACAAACATTTTCAGTACTTATTTGGTTGACAAGACAAACACTGCTTCTCTGACGTGTTTTTCGGTCTTTTTGTTCTTTTTATTGGACAATAAACGACAGTACACACGTCTACTGTTTGTTTTACCTTCTGCATCTCTCTCTTCATCATGTTATCTCATCTCATAATGTCTCCTAGTCCTTTCCACTTTTCTCTAGACGCGTGAAACTAGAGCTACAACACTGATGCGGTGTACACGGAGTGTCCATAAACAATTCACAAGTCCATCTCTGCTGTTATTCCTGTCGCTAGCTCTCAGTGTTGTTGTAATGTTCTTACACACTAGCAACAATGACTTATGGACAAGCTTGCGATTTAAGAGCTGAGAGAAGCGGTCCAGAAAGCTACATCAGTTCTCACAGTGACGTATATCTGCGCATGCTTGTGCCTTCCATGACAGCTCAATTACGGCTTGCTAAATGAACGGCCTTGGCTTGGCTCTCTCGCCTGTAGCAAAGCAGCCAGAGAGAAATTATCTATAAAATTAAAGGACAGGATGAGCAAACAATTCATTACTTGGCCAAAGATAGCCTGTCACTTTTTATCCCCCCTTCACAAAACAATGACAAGAACCCTTGCTTGCGTAAGACTGATGTTTATTACAATAAAAGTTAAATGTAAAGATAAAAAGAGAGATAAAACTAAAATAAGGATGTACATTGTACATCCTATACACATAATTGCACAATATTGTAAAAGTTCAACATTGCAAGTAAGAAACATTTAGTAACTTACATTTGTACTATTGCATTTTAGACAATATTGTCAATTATTTGGTCTATTTTTGGTCTGCCAACAAAAATAATCACGTTACTATCTCATGAGGTCACTGGAGAGGTTTTGCAAATGGCAGTGAAGTGGTGCAACTGACACTGATAGGTCACATGAAAACTATAACATGGCGAATGTAGTATGAAGTAATTGCTTATTAAAAAGAAGTATCTGCTAAGAGTGTATGCAATTTCAGACTTGTTTTGCTCCTGTTAATAAACGAATCATTGTATGAATGAATCAGTGATTCATTTTGAAAGAAAAGTCACTTGTTTCCACCTAATTTCGTAACGATGGACTTGCAGAAATAATCACTTAAAAATGGAACACCACTCAGCCAAACAAACTCAAGGACCAGATAAACACTTTACCAGTTTCCTTCCTCCTTTACCCATTTTCCTACCTCTTTGGTTTTAAAAGTACATTAGCCTAACTGCCTAATGTGATTCTAACACTACCAAATATTTTAATTTAAGAATATGGTTCTTTTCCGAGGGACAAAAGCGTGTCATTCAGCTTTTAGTTCTAGGAATCAAAATAATTGCCCATTGCACCAGATAAAACAACCTCCTTTATGTACCCCTTGCATATCAAGCCATATTTGCTGTTTTACACTTCCTGGCATTGAATCCGACCTTTGCAGGGAAAATGGGCCAAGTCAGCACAGAACATAAAGATTAGGAGACTCCAAGACATTGGAACGGGCTGAACTAAAAAACAATCGCCACCCAGAATGAACAATTACATCATTAAACCTTGAACACTGTTTCACACCTTCATTTTCCTGCATGCTACAGACTTAAAGCCACAAAACTCATACTAAATTCACATTAATAGACCATCTCTGAAACAATACCCCCTATATAAGGGCACTCGTCCTTCTACATCTAGACCAAATGCCTTTTCTGATTTCAAAAGACAAGAATACTGCACTTGACTCAATACATGTTTTTAAATTCTCTGTCTAATTCTATCTGCTAATAAATAAACACAAAATTAACTGCTATGACAAACTGTACATTTTAACATATCACCTGTGATTTCCCTAGGTGGCCACTTGGGGTTGCACTGTCTAGTTTCCACACATAGAGGTCCATAACACCTCCAAAGTATGTTAGCATTTGCTTTCAGATCAATGTCAGTTGCTTGGCTAGTGCAGAGCTCTCTGGAAGGTTGGAATCTGCCATTTTTTCTCACAGGCCTCTCTGTTCCAGACAGAAGTTTTTGAGCCAATAATCGGAGTAGAAAATGCCAATGTGACTACTCTGGAATTGGAGAAAATTATGGCCTGACTGGCTGATGACAGCATAAGGACATGCAAGACCCCTTTCATTAGTGGCTATCCATAGCTGTGACAGACAAAAATATGTTTTAAGAGAGATTGGTCACTGGGAAAAAGTCTACTGTAATCTAATTAAACACATAGGCAAGGCACATAGCAACATGACCATATGACAGATTAATATCCCTTGTTATTATATCCAGTTTAATATTGTATCTAATCTAATTAAAAAACATGCGAGATAAACTAAAACCCTCAATAAAAGTCATTTATAACCCTAAGAATCCCTATAATTTTACATGCATAGTAATTCTGAATATGTAGCTTAACATAAGCCACTGCACAGGCCAAAACAATACAGACTAATAAAATATATTATTCATAAAAGTAAATTACATAAATTATATTGCATGGAAACACATAATTTGTGCAGTTTTACAACATTCCCACCCCTGCGCAACAGGGATTTAAAACTGGCTAGTCACTTCTGCTAGATAGCTGAACATTAAAAGACGGTGCAATCTGCTAACTAACAGATTGGAGACTACATTAATAGCAAGATGCCCTTGTTTTAAATAAACACTAAAACAATAATTAACTTAATGCTATGGCTAAATGTATTCATATTGTACTTGTTTGATTAATGATAAGTGTTTACAATTAACAAGTAGAATAAGTAAAAAACAGAACACAGTGATCCCAAAATGCTGATGAAAGTGTCTGTGTCACTCCACTTCATGTTGAGCTATAATTAAAGTGTCCTCCTGAATGATGGACACAGTTCAATTACTGTTTGTTTGCCCACGGCAGCCAACTGACACTTAAAGCCATTAGGGCTGTGAAAAAAGTCAGTGCTGGCATGCAAATTCTGCTCTTCATTTTACTCGTTGCCATGGCAATACTGTCAGATCCAGCGGAAAAATAAAGTTTATTAGTAAGCTTATCATAAGACAGCTGCAAACACTACTGAAATTAGTTAATATTACCCATTCTAACCTACCCCTTCAAGCAATAATTAATCCTACTAAGTATTCAGACCAAATATAACTTCACGATGGCTGACCCACATTCAGAAGAGAGGCTGACAACCTATATAGAGACTAGGTTTCAGTGGTGGAGGTAACGAATTACAACTACTCACGTTACTGTAATTAAGTAGTTTTTTTTGGGTACTTGTACTTTTTTGAGTATATTTTTAAAGCTGTACTTTTACTTGTACTTAAGTACAAATTAAGCAAAATAATCGACTTCATTACATTTAAATCATAGTTTGTTACTGAGTTATCTATCCCTTAAAAGGTGAATATTAGTACCTCGGAGTATTAATATGTACCCTTAAAGGGATGTTCACTCAAAAATGAAAATTCTGTCATTAATTACACACCCTTGTGTTTTTTCAAAACCTGTAAGACCTTCATTCAACTTCGGAACACAAATTAAGATTTTATATGAAATTTTTTGATTTCATCAAAAAATCTTATCTCATCTTTGTGTTCTGAAGATGAACAAAGGTATTACAGATTTGGAGCAACATGAGGGTAATTAATGACAGAATTTTCATGAACTATCTTTTTAGGTACTACTTTGAATGTTTTAAAGGGTAAATAAGGTAATATGTGAGTAGCTATTGTACACCTAAAAGTACAATTTTGGCAAATAATTTTTACGAGAGTGTATTGTGTGGCTTCATAAAAGTTGAAATACAGTGCACAAGTCACACTAATTTTATGATGCTTTTTTGGAACCCTTTAAAAGCAGCCTCTGGTACTTGTAAACATCTATTTTTACAGTACATGCAGTAAGTTTGGAGCATG